>LPNX010003684.1:131160-168231 GCA_001517045.1 Pseudotsuga menziesii
GCGCCAGAATCTGTGTGGAAGTGGACCTTGAAGCCGGCCTCCCGGAGGCAGTAAAGCTATCAGTTGGATCTTGGACCCATTACCAGAAACTGGACTATGAGCACCTACCATTCAAGTGCAGAAATTGCCAAGAGCACGGCCATTTCCAAAGGCACTGCCCCAAACTAGCCGAGGAGAAAGAAGATGCGGAAGGCTGGCAGAAAGTTAAGAAAGGGAAAACCCCCAACAGCACCAAAAGCAAGGAGAAAGCGACCCATGAACCAACAAAGGGAGACAACTCAAAATCCAGCCCTCAAGGAAGCCCCAATGAAGCCCAAACTCCTACCAGCGCTCCAGAAAAGGAAGAAGTTAGGGCATCTCAAGGCCCAATCAGCTCAATCCCCCACCCTGCTATCCCCAATCCGTCAAAAGAACCCATAAGTCTGGGATCAGAGACAGGAGCCGAATCATCAGAGGAAGGAGACACCGAAATGAGCAGCCCGTCAGGCACCCCAGATCAACCAAAGCGGGGACGGAAATCTGAGAAGAAAAGAAGGGAAGAGCAGTCCTATAAGGATGTGGTCCAAGGCTCACAGCATACCATCCCAGAAATGATGAACACCAGATCCGGGATGAAAATTGGGAAAACCCCAAAAGGGGGTCCCCCTCCTCATCCAGGTAAATAATGCAGTACGTCTCCTGGAACTGCAGAGGACTCGGCAGCACCATAAAAGAAGAAGCCATAAGAGATTTAGTAAGAACAATGATGCCGGAAGTCCTCCTAATCCAGGAGACGAAGTTGGAGGAGGAGGCTCTTCTCCAAGCTAGTAACGCGTTCTGGAAGAAAGGCCCAGGAAGGGCTGTAAGTGCAAGAGGAGCTTCGGGAGGACTGGCAACGTTCTGGGACTCTAGAAAGCTCGGTCTTGTAGAAGAAGAAAGAACCACTCACTGGTTATTCACAAAGCTGCTCCACAAAGAATCCGGCCACCCTGTAAGTATTTTTAATATGTATGTTCCCGTTCTGCATGCTGAGAAAAAAGAGTGTTGGGACTCTTTAAAGATTTATCTCAACCAGCGTAACCCTGAAAATTTAATAGTTGTCGGGGACCTAAATGTTACTCTTGCTTTGGCCGAGAAAAGAGGGCGGTCGATAGTCCGAGACCCTGCAAGAGAATGGGTGGAAGACTTGATGCTGGACTGGGATCTTGAAGATATCATCCCAGACAGTGGAAAATTTACTTGGTCCAACAAAAGATTAGGGCCCGGCCATATTGCTGCCCGCCTCGACCGCTTCCTTATCCACTCCTCTTTCCTTACTCTTGGGCTCATGGCGAACTCCAAAATTCTCCCGCACTACACTTCTGACCATAAGCCTAACTCGCTTTCCCTCTTCCCAGTGAAAAAGTTAGGTCCCATTCCCTTTCGGTTCAGCCCAATCTGGGTAAATCTATAAGGCTTCCATGATATTGTGTCCAACTCCTGGAAAGCTCATGTGCTCGGCTCCCCCTTCTATGTTTGGGAGAGCAAACTCAGAAGACTAAAAGCCGATCTGAAAGATTGGGCCAAAGGCCTTAGATCCCCTACAGATGAAAGGAAAAGAGCACAGAAGGCTCTGGAAAGGCATCAACGAGTTTTGGAAGAGTCCCCGGTCACCCTTGTCTTGCTTAATCAGGAAGCGGAACTTCAAAGGAATTATCACAAAGCTTGCAGAGATGAGGAAATTTACTGGAGAACCAAGTCAAGAACTCTATGGCTCCAAGCTGGAGATAAAAACACAACTTTTTTTCATAAACAAGGTCAGGCCAGGCAACTCTACAACTCCATCAATGAAGTTCAAATACAAGATCATGTTCTAACTGATTTTAATGAAATCAAGGAGGCTGCCCACTTTTATTTCAAAAATCTCTATGCTGCTCCGGATTCGAATTCGGTAGACCCTAAGTCCTACCCTCTATCAGAGATTCCAAAATTAATTAATGATGAGGATAACCAGCTGCTGAACAGCCCTGTAAGCATCCGGGAAATCAAGAAAGCCCTCTTTAAAATGGATCCGGACAAAGCTCCTGGGCCAGATGGTTTTACAGCCCGCTTCTTCATATCTTGCTGGGACATCATCAAATCTGATTTGTACAGAATGGTTAAGAAGGCTCAGAATTGCTCCAAGCTGGGGGCAGCACCAATTCCTCATTCTTGGCCCTCATCCCAAAAGAAAAAGGCGCCAAAAACTTCAGCAGATTTAGGCCTGTATCCCTCTGTAACACGGGGTATAAAATCATTACCAAAATTATGGCTAACAGGCTCAAAAAATTCCTGCCACATTTGATCCCGGAAAATCAAGGAGGGTTTGTGAAAGGTAGACAAATCGTAGACAATATTATTCTAGTCCAAGAAGCCATTCACACCAGCTATAAAAAAAAGGAAAAGGGCATGGTTGTCAAGCTAGATCTGGCTTGTGCCTTCGACAGAGTCAGGCACGATTTCCTTTTTGCAGTCATGAGCAATTTTGGGTTCAATCATAATTTTATTGCCTGGGTTAGAGCTTGCATTTTAGCTCCTTGGATTGCTCCGTTGGTCAATGGCCGACCCACCAGCTTCTTCAGGGCCTCAAGAGGCCTGAGGCAAGGCTGCCCTCTTTCCCCAGTGCTCTTTTTTCTCCAAGCTGTTGTTCTAAGCTTCCAACTGAACAGGAAACTTCAAAATAGAGCTCTCTCAGGCATCAGAGTAGTCCCAAAGGTTAAAGATGTCAACCACGCCCAGTTCGCGGATGATACCCTGCTTTTGGGTGCTGCCAATCTCAGTACAACAAGCAATTTCAAAGCAGAACTGAACTTCTACAAGAACAGCTCCGGAAGTGAAATAAATTATCAGAAAAGCAAGATTTATGGGTGGAATTGTACTCCCCGGGAAATGCTGGAGATATCCCAAATTCTAGAAATGGATGGCCTTAAAGCTTGGGAGACCTTTACATATCTGGGTATTCCAATTTTTAGAGTCTCGCCTAAAGTTATTCATTGGATGCCCATGCTGGACAAGCTGAAGAACAAAATCCACGCGTGGGGAGCAAAATGGCTCAACAAATCTAGGAAAGTAATCCTTATGAACTCGGTCTTGGCCAGCCTTCCCATCTACCAGTGTTCTGTTCTTCTAGCTCCCAAATCCATAACAAACAAGATAAATGAGCTGCTCCGTCGATTTCTCTGGGAGGGTGGCAGAAACAATGAAAGGAAGTTGCATCTGGTGAGCTGGGACAAGGTAACCAAGTCAAAAATGGAAGGGGATCTTGAGATCCGAGATGTGTCCACCCAAAACCTTGCCATGGGTGGCAAAATTCTCTGGAATATGATTACCGGAAAAAGAACATGGAGCAAACAAATTCTCAAGAAAAAATACTTCACAGGAGACAAAGAAAGATGCTTGGAAAGAGCCACGAAAGTGCAGAAAGGATCTCCGATCTTCTCGCTCTGCAAAAAGGCTATCCCGCATTTCATCTCTAAGCTCACCTGGATCCCAGGAAATGGTGAAAAAATCCACATTTGGGATGACTCCATACTTGGCGACCAACCTCTTAATGGAGTCAGCGACCTGGGAAAAATTAAAGATTGGCTCACTGCCAATAATCGCAGCACCCTGTGGGATATTTCATCCTGGAAAAATGATGAAAACGAAGCCTGGGATCAGTGGAATTTGGGTGATTACCCAATCGAGCTTCAGGAGGAAGCGTTCAAATTGCTGGATCACCTGCAGGGGAAATCGCCTTTAAATGCCAGAGCAAGAGACAAACGTGGCTGGGGCTCTCGATCTGGAGTTTATAATGCTGCTGCAGGCTACGTTGCAATTCTGGAAATGCCGTGGGTGCCTCCAGATCCTGGGCCGTGGAAAGGTCTCTGGAATTATCAGTCCATACCAAAAATTGACATATTCATCTGGACCATGCTCCATAACGGAATCCTGACCACCGACAATCTCAGAAGGAAAGGCTGGGCGCTGCCTTCACGTTGCCCTCTCTGCTGCTGCGCTGAGGAGAACGTAGAGCATCTTTTTCTCTGCTGCGACTTCACCAAGGAAGTTTGGAAAGCCATTCTCTGGCCAAACACTGTCAATTTACCAGATTCAACCATGGAACTCATCAGCTGCTGGTCTTCCCTTTCTCCTTTTGACTTAAGCAAAAAAAATCTTCTCAAGACCATGTGGATGTGGATCCCCAAATTTGTCTGCTGGAAAGTTTGGCTGGAGAGGAATAATAGAGTCTTTAAAGAGACTAGCAGACTTCCTATCCAAGTGGCCGTAAAAGCTAAGATAATGCTTGCTGAAGCTTTAAACTCTAAACCAGATTTAAGCAACATGGCACCCATCTCTGCTGAAGAAGAGCGCTGGATGAAGGAGTTTCATCTGAACACTCAAAGCCAGGAAACCAGCAAACCGCCACAAAAGGCGAATTGGGAAATTAGACCTAAAGAACAGGAATTCATTAAGTGGAGATCAGCGCTCGACGAATGGTGTCTCTTCTTTGACGGGGCCTCGAAAGGGAATCCCGGTCAAGCTGGGGGAGGAGGCATCATCCTTGAACCTTCCGGCATCCGTCATCTGTCCTATGCTTGGGGACTTGGCCTCGCCTCCAATAACCAAGCTGAGTATCTGGCTTTGTGGCAGGGACTCAGTCAAGCGAGGAAGCTGAATATTCAAAGGCTCAATGTCTTCGGCGATTCTAGGCTGATTATTAAAGCTCTTCGCTCTAAGAAAATGCCAAAAGATATCAATCTCGCCCAAGTTTACAGGAAAATCCTTCTTCTTTTATCTCAATTCAGAACTGTCAAAGCCTTTCATGTTCTAAGGCATTTAAATGGCCTGGCGGATGCTGAAGCCAATCGAGGAACTCGGCTGAATAAATGCCAGCTGATAATCAATGAAGAAATTTCAATCGTCATGATCCCCTAAGGATTAAGCTGACTATGGCTGTTAGAAGCAGACCAGTAAATTTGAAAGAGGCTAAATTGATGAGGTTCAACACAACTCTAGTTTCAGGTAGCAAGATGAAGAGGAAGCCCAGGAAAGATCATTGGAACAAGCATTGTAAGGCCCAGGCAGCCCTTTTGCCAGACTTTCAATAAAATTCTATCCGTATTCGTCAAAAAAAAAAAAAAAAATTTAAAATGTTTCAATTCATAAGGATTTTATTTAGTTTGTATAATAATATAGCGATTTTTAGAGTGAAAATAAATTACCCATTCAAAATTCGATGAAACAAGACTTCAAAAAAATGTTGAATTTTTTCTTAAATAATATGGAAAAATAGCCTATAGGCCGAATTTCGCCCCTAAAATTTTCCTTGAATGTGTTTGGCTTCCTAAGAGTGGATGTATATTTTTATACATCATATACTGACTCTATTATAAAATAAATAAATAAAATAAAACATTTTACATAACACCAAAACCAAATCCATTGTCTAAACTTGTAAACTTGTGGATCATTTTCCACATAATCATTTTGATATTTTAAGAATATAAAAAATATTAATGTATAACACAATCTCAACACACAACAAAGAGATATGATGTTATACCAAGATACTACGGAACACCTCATATTTACATAGAAAATATGAAAGAGACGTAAGGAGAAAAGTTGTTTATGTGCCATTCTTCATCTACCTTATTAATTGCTTGGGTTTGGCTTGTAAACTTGTTGATTATTATTCTCCATAATGTTTTTCATATTGTGATGCAAGTTTTTCAGTAAAAATGACAGCATATTTTTTTAATCAAACATTGATAATATTTATTCCTTAATTAATGATTGTTGGCTATGATACATCAATAATTACATATTTTTGTTGAATGTGTCTATCTTAAGACTATGAAATTGTGTCTACTACTATAAAATTTGATATTCCCTTTTAACCTATCACTCTAATATTGTTGAAGTTTAGATATTATGTTTGGTCGGTTGTCTTTAAATTTATTAAACTTTTCATATCATATTTAAGAAATTGTAGTTAGAAAACGAATCACAGAGCAACAAAATAAAATTGAAGTGGAAATAAAACACATAAAAACAAAATACAAGAAACACCAATATATGTGGTTCGTCCAATATGGACTATATCTATGAAAAAACAATCAATTATTTATTTAATCCATCAAACAAAATGAAGGGATACAACCCGCAGCACATTTGCTGCAACCTCTTCTTCACTCTCACTCAGTCACTACTAATCTTTCACCATACACATCCACAATACCCCACACCCCTCCATCAGGTATTGGGATCTAAACACGACTGAAACAAACCTGACTTATGAAAATAATCAGGCTCCACAACCAACAGTTGTTATTGTTTTTTATATAATGTTACAAAATTAAAGAGAACCATAGCAAACTTTTGCCCTTTAATGATTTGCTTCGTGGAGAAAATCGATTGAAAAAGCTTGCTCATTCTCATAGATCTAATTACTTTTTGACATTCATTTTGCATTAGCAGCATAGATACATCTTAAATCCAGATTTATTACATCTTAAATACAGATTTATTAAGCACCAAAAAGGATCAACTTTCTTGAGGTGCAATTTTTTTTTCTTGATGTATAAAAATTTAATATAAAAAAGTTTACACCTCAAAAAATGTGCTCCCTCTCGGTGCTTGATAAATCAGGTTTAAGATGGACCTATGCTTTTCTATAAAATTTAAACTTGGGCCGACATATAATGTGGAATAGTTTTTATTTAAATTTTTTGTTGCAACATACATGACATCTCCCCCATGTTAGGTTGTAGGGCACCTCATTACTCTCAATGCAATAAACAAAATTCTTGGCTCAATGGTGGCCCACAATTACAACCCGTGCACTAGAATGTACAAGGTGTTTGATAAATAGGCAAGTTTAAATGCTCCTGAAATATTCACTTGTATGAACATTGAAGTAGACTGCTACAGTCAGTCAAGATGCTTGGGGATTCTATTTGAAAGTTTTTAAGGTTAGACAGAAGAAAATTTTGCCAGAACTGTTATGTGATATGGAAGACTGCAATATGTAGCTAGAGGGTAGAGTTGTGAACAGAAATAGTTTTATAAAAAAGCTATGAGGCTTGTTGATGTATATTTTGATTTGACACTTGAAATACCAAATATAGTGATTTTATTCTTGGAAAGAAATAGGTATGTTATGATGGATGGCTACTGGCTAAATTTTAACAAAATAGCAAGAAAGTGTAACATGAATACTACTGCGTGGTCAGATTTAGTTAGTTATTGGTAATAACACAATACGGAGCTTTATCAAATTGATTTAGTTTAATCTCATGAGACTATTTTGGCAGAACAAACATTCTAGGGGAAGCAACCTCTGTATATACTCATTATTAAAAAGTACAACAAAATAAACATCCTACTCCCTACAGGTTCAGGAATTTGTTACCAATATTGCTTAAATGGATAATAATGGCAGAAAATCAACGCTTGTCAAATAGAATGCAATCCTCAAAATAATCATTGAATTTGAAAGAATTCTAGATGGAAGTTTATGTTTGAATGCTTGTAACACATCTAATTGAGGGAACGTTACAAAATGCCCCATCGTCCATTCAAGACTTCCTCTACACAACCCTAATAAAGGGAGTTGATCCTGATATGTGAGTCCAGCCAGAGGCCACTAGTTCAATTTGCGAGCTCACGTCACTTCAATATGCAATAGTAATTACTCAGCGATATGTAACATTGCTGAAACTATATTTAATTCACACTTTCACTGTGACTTCCATCTTCCCTTGATCAGAATGATATCATCTGTGTAGCTACAACATGATAGATTATCAACAACAAAATTCACATTCAATCAATTATCACCCTCAGCCAAAGTTGCCAGTGAGATTGTCCGCTCTACAGAAATCATCTTGGCATTTAGCTTAAAATCTCTTTAGTGCATGGCAGGATGAATAGGTTTGCATGTATCCTTATTCTAAGATTTTAGATCATTACCATGACACTGAACTGCAACTAAGCCATCTGAATCGACCTCTTCAAAATATGTTTAACCCCTTCACACTATGCTTGATCAACTAGTATTGAAAATTATCACTGCCACAGTATACAACAAACATTTATCGTAATATCTAAGGTATAAAGTCTAAAGCCCATTATCTAGACCAGGCCCACTGTCAAAAATAAAAACCCCATCTTTCCCAGTGTGTTATGCCATTCCCAGCGGAACGTTTTAATTGCCAAGATCTGGAAGAATTGAATCACTCAATGAGTCCGATCTTAATCCGCTTTTGATCATTGGACTATTATGCAATCGATCACCTATTATACCAGTTGTTTATTTCCTTGGAGAGATTGCTAAACAAGTATGCCGGATGGATCTTAGATTTCCAAACAAATGTGAGATGCATTTTTCTTATCCATAGCCATGTGAACAGAAACCTGAACAATAGAACATCAACCTTAAAATAAACCAAATAACGCTTAAAAGCCCTTCAGAAAAACTTATTTCAATGAGACACAGAAAAACATGATTTTAATTGTTCCCAATCCATACCTTTAAAAAAGATATTTACTGAGGATGATGTTGTAAAAGGAATGGCGTAGCTTCCTGCAGGAACACTTTGTGTGAAAAATCTTTTCAGAAGCAGCACTTCTGATTAAAAATTAAAGGGAAAATGTCAGTCCTGAACTGCATATAATAAATGTGTACAAAAGGTCTTGAGTTTTCATACCTACCTGAAAAGCAAAGATGCACGTTCTTCTCAATAAGCATTTATAAGAGCAACTGGATAAGAGCAACCTTACTTTGATCCCGTTCCGAGACTTAACAACCATCTGTTACTAGCATTTGCATAAGAGCAGTCACAACCATGCTCCTAGATATATCCAAAGCTGGGTTTCGTATCTTTTCTGTTAGCAAAGAATTCACCATTGAGCGCAATTCTTTAATAAGAACAGAAATGCGTGCAGGGGCCTCAAATTCCAGCCAGTTATCTAACATGATCGTTTGTTTCTCATGTTTTATCTTAACTTCACCTCCAAAAAGTAGCAGTCCATATGCAGGTACCATAGTACTATTCTTGATAAAGATCTTTGATGTTTTCACTTTTTCAGTAAAAACAAGAAATGAGCTCTCAAAAGAACCCACGGAAAAGTTCACACTTGAGGGATGCAAGAATACCCTCCCATCAGACTCTGTGAAAAAGTGCAGATCATTAGCTGATGCTACTTTGGCAACAGTTCCACCCTCTGTTTGTATATATTTTTTCTCAGGATGACGTACACGAACAATATTTGGATAAAATCCTGCACAAATGACTGATTTAACAACCCGAACATTGTATGAATTTACATTCAAATCATTTAGGAGAGAGCTTGAATCTCTCTTTCCTGACCATGAACAGAAACCAATATCTGCAAGCATTTTCAGGTAGTCAGTTCGGCTAGCATCCATTTGAACAAGAGATTCCCTTGACAGGAAATTTACATTACAATATTCAACTTCCACTTTCCAACCATCTCGTCGGGCAACATTCCATCCCTCATAAGCAGAAACAATGGCCAAATGATCACTCTTACTACTGCCTGCAAAATTAAGGCGTGCAGCATTGGCTTCTTCACGCTTATCTATTGGAGATAAAAAAGGAGAGCGACCACTTAGAGCTGCAGCAATCGTAAGAATAGGATTAAGACATTTCAGTATGCAACCAAATATGAGCATCTTTCCAACGGGAGCATCAACAGGCATCTGTGCAAGATATCGCCCAAGAGGTGTTATGCACTCTTGGTCATCCAAAGCATTAATACAACGCAGACCACTCACTGATGCCCTTATGACCTCAGGGCTTGGAGAAGTGAGCATTCTCTGTGTTGTATCTTGAAGTGGGCCACCAAGAAAAGCTTTTACCTGCAGTCCCCTTTGCATTCAGAATCCAGACCAATAGAAAGAATAATATAAACAGTAAAAATTATCTTATCCGGGGACCACTAGAATTAGTACAATCAGGTCTAAACTGACCTTCAAGCATAGCCTGTCAAGAGAAACGCGCAAAATTTCAGGAAGTTGCTGTTCTGCAAGTTGCTGAAACTGTTGCTTGCTGTATAACCGGAAGCAACATCCAGGTTGAACTCTACCAGCTCTTCCACGCCTTTGTTTTGCACTGGCTTTAGATATCCATGTTTCCTGAAGGCATGAGAGACCTTTGGTATGGTCATAACTCATTTCTTTATGGCGTCCCGTATCAATAACATATCTGTAGAGCACACCCACAAAACAATATTGGAATGTGTAATGAAACTTTTTTATAATGATATATTAAATGAAAGGGTTGCAACACTTACATGACATCATCAATAGTGATACTAGTCTCAGCAATGTTTGTTGCCAATATAATTTTTCTATGGCCTTCGGGAGGTTTCTGGAATACACGGCGCTGCTCCTCACCAGACATGGACCCATGCAAAGTTATCACCCAAATACCTATACCACTAAGACAACTTGATGACCTAAGGCGGCTCTGTAATCTATGGATCTCAACTATGCCAGGTAAGAAAATAAGCACTGCACCTGTTGTCCCTAAATGTAGTGCATTTGATAGAAGAGGATTTTTATTTTTGGATTCCGAACCTGAGAAGTGACCCAACTTCTGCAATTCTTGTGAACCTTGCTGAGTGATTAAAAATATGACAGCTTCAATCAAGTCATAATTTACAATGCTCTGGTCCAACAAGCTTAATGTCTGAAGAGTTGTTTGACTGTAATGACTTGCAGATTGTATGTTGTTTCTATCCTCATCTTCAATCCAGGTTTCCCAACTATCAGGTTCCTTTTCTCTAATGGCATTTCCCTCATGCAACATTTCAGTGCCCCGATTTTTATTTCTGTAAGGAGAGTTACGACCTATCTTGTAACCGGTATGTTCCAAGACATCTTCTAAGTACACCTCTTGGACAGGAAAGGTAAATCCAGGAATGTTGACAATGGCAATTTCATTTTCTAGTGTTTGCTTGAAATAGCATGCAAAGAACTCAGCTTCCACTGTTGCTGACATTAAAATTAGACGAAGCTTACTCTGAGCTCTGCACAATATATAAACAACAAAGCAAAAAGTCATTTATAGAATGCCACAAATTCACCATTGCTGAAATAAAAATTGGCCGAAGTTTACTCTCAGCTCTGCACAATATATAAACAACAAAGCAAAAATGCCATCTATAGAACGCCGTAAATTGACCATTAATGAGATACCATGATTTGTTCACAATAGCATCAAATTTTGATAGTGCCTGTGGACAAGGAATTCTAAAAATAGAAAAGCATTGGATGATATACCTACAGATAAAATAAGCACAAGGAACCTTAATGAAAAACCAACAATATTACATAACCACATTTGTTGATGCCATGCATGTCCCGCCTCTACTTATGAATCACATTCACAGTATGATCATTGTCACAATTTTTGTGTGATTCTTACATGGGATCTAGAAAGAATAATAAGCAATCTGTATAGTAGAGTGGACCTAGACTGGTTGTTCTGTGTAAAATATTAACTCACACTAATTGATATGTAAGTGAAGTGTTAATGACTGATATATTAGTTTTATGCAAGAAAGATATAATTATATTACTGGGATATTCTTAGTGTAATATTAAATTAATCTCAGTTTGACATTAAAACTATAAATTGAATATCAGAAGAATAATAGATATTAAATACCAAAATATAATTATTAATATTAATAAATATTAAATATCAGAACAATACCATAACAACAATAATTTATTGCTGTGAGATTTTCTGGAAATAAACTGTGTTGGAATTTAGACACATCCCAACGATCACGGAGAAACCCTAGCGAATCTCTCTTAGAAGACTGTGGAAATTGAACCCAAGATATATAACAATTACACTCACAAAATTGCTAATCAAACATGCAAAATTAACACCAAAGGAGACTGAAATTGGAGCATAACACTAATTTGTATTGAATAAGTGTACAATAGCCAACCTTGTGAAGTAATAGGCTATTGCAATATATAATTACATGAGAGATTCGAATGCATAAAGTTGCCATTCGAAATAGTCAAAAAGCAGGGTTAATAAATCTAGTAAAAAAACACCATATATGCATAAAGCAGTTTCCAAATCTATGAAGATGCTCACGAATTTGCTAAGTCAAGTGGGCAAGCTAAAGAGGGATGGAAAGACAACTCATACATGCTTTTATTTGGAGAAAAGGAGGGAGGATGATGTGGGCAAAAAACAAGTCAACTACACCTAGTCTAGCTTTTCCTTTTGTCTTAAATCAGAATAAAACAAGGCAGCTTTTCAGAAAAAGCAGATATGCGCTTTGGAGGATCTGGAATAAAGCAGACATGCGAAATTGGGTTTCCAGGATGTTTCCCAAGCGCTCCATGACTCAATTTTAGCATGTGTTGACTTCTAGAACTTGTAGAAGGCAACTAGCATAAAATGGAATCTAGGAAACTAGGTAATAAGACAAAAATAATTAAATTAATGTCTAAGGTAGGTAACTATGGGTTGATTATTCTAACACCCCCCCTTAAGCCTGACTTAATGAGTAAATATCAGAAAACTATAGGGCCTAACAACAAGGCTCAGTCACCCTTTACATACTGCTTGTCCATACAACCAAGGAAAGAGGCAAAAACACAGTGGGAAAATCCTTCCTTAAACATGGACAGGAAAAACAAAATTTTGGAAATCTTGTCATCAATCATGCTTCACGGCATGATCAACAATCCCTAACAGTGATTTGAGATTGCTGAATGTCTTCTCACAAAAAACTTTAGTGAAGACGTCTGCTACTTGTTTCGAAGATGCACAGAAGAGTAGATCAATGGTGCCATCATGCACAAGCTATCTGATGTAGTGCATATGGATCTCAACTTGGTTTGCTGTCTCTGAACTGGATCATTGCAGATTTGAATGGTGCCTGATTATCACAGTAGATAATAGTTGAAAACTTTGATTCGAAACCACATTCTCCAAGTATCCCTTGCAACCACAAACATTGAGTTGCTGCATTTACAACTCCTCTATACTATGCTTCTGTAGATGAGAGTGCTATGGCACTCTGCTTCTAGCCTGACCAGCTGATTGGTCCTTCTGCAAGCATGAACACATATCATGATGTAGACTTTCGATCTGTGTTGTCACCTGCCTAATCACTGTCAGTGAACCCAATCAAATCAAGATCAAATTTTGCTTTGTAGAAGATCCCATGAGTTCTTGTTCCTTGAACAAAGTTTAGGATCTTTTTGGCTGCCCTCCAATGGATCTCATGAGGTTGATCCATGTATCTCAAAGCCACACTAACTGCATAAGATAGATCAGGTCGAGTGTGTGTAAGATAAAGCAAACACCCAATCAACTGCCTATACAGTGTATTATTTACCATAGGAGAAGAACCTGCTTCTTAAAGCTTAACTCCTGAAAGGAAGGGAGTCTTGCTTGGTTTGCAATCTTTCATGTTAAACTTGTTCAGCAAATCCAAAGCATACTTGGACTGATGTACTTTGATTCCATGTTGGGATTGAGCAATTTCGAGACCCAAGAATTGGCTCAACAATCCCAAATCTGTCATAGAAAATGCATGGTTCATTGCATCCTTCAAGGAGGCAATCTCTTTCGTTGAACTTCCTGTAATCAAAAGGTCATCCACATACAAGACAATAATCATCAAATAACCATGAATCAGCTTCAAATAGACATTAGGATCAGACTTGCATCAAACAAAACTCAGTGATAGCAAAAAGCCATCAATCTTGGCATACCAAGCCCTGGGGGCTTGCTTGAGCCCATACAATGATTTCTTTAACCTGCACACTAAAGATGGATTAAAAACAAACCATTTAGGTTGCTGCATGTAAATCTCTTCAGTGAGATCTCCATTTAGGAAAGCACACTTCACATCCATGTGATGCACTTCCCACTGCTTCGAAGCTGCAATGGCTAGAGCTAGCCTTATGGAGTCCATCTTTGCCACTGGTGCAAAGGTTTCATTGTAGTCAATACCATGTACTTGTGAGTAGCCCATGGCTACCAATCTTGCCTTATATTTCAAAGGTGAACCATCAACATCAAACTTAGTCTTGAAAACCCACTTACATTGAACTAGCTTCCTCCCTAGGGGAAGATCAACCAGCTCTCAAGTGTTGTTCTTCTGGAGCGAGCTGAGTTCTTTTTTCATGGTTGTTTGCCATCTTGGATCCTGTGCTGCATCTTCATATGTCTGTGGATCTAATTCAACCATCAGATAGCACTTCTCGTCAAATAGAGGATCTTTCACACAAAGGGCACTCTCAAATTGAGATCTAGTCCTCCTAGTGTCACTAGGATTTCCAGCTAGTTCCCCAGTTGCATGAATGGTCTTTGTTGCCCATTTTGGTCTTGTAGGACTGTTACGATCTGCAATCAAATCATCATTATCAAACATATCAGAATCAACAAACTCATTAGTCTCTCCACTTACAATCAATGGATCTGGTGGTGAAGAAGACTCCAACTTCAACTGCTACTAAAGGCTCTTCTTGAAACTGAACACTTCTTTCAATGAAAGCTTTGTTAGTGCTCAAGTTGATCATCTTGTACCCTTTTGAATCTTCAGAATACCCAACAAATAGGCACTCTTGGCTTTGGGGTTGCAAAGCCTTCCTCATTTCAGTTGGAATTCTAGCCCAAGCCTTTTGAGCCAAAAATCCTGAAATGGGTCACATCTGGCTTGTGCCCACTCCAAGCTTCGAAAGGAGCATACCATCAAGTTGCTTATGAGGCACCCTATTTTGGATGTAGGATGCACAGTTTATAGCCTCGGCCCAAAACTTTGGTGGCAAAGTCTTAGCCTTCATCATGCAGGTTGCCATCTCCTTCAGTGACCTATTCTTTCTTTCAACAACACCATTTTGCTGTGGTGTGTAAGGGATCGAATGTTGCATCTGAATACCTGCATCTTTACAATACTGAATGAACTCAGACTTGACATACTCACCACCATTGTCAGATCTGAGGATCTTGAGTTTGTTGATGAAATTGTCATTGATGCCAACATGGTCTTGATGTCATTGATGCCACCATTTTGCTGAAGATATTGAAGACCCTGATGACCTTGCAAAGGTCATGGAGCCCACTACTGGAAATTGATATGGTTAGATGGCATGATGAGCCTTGACGGAGAGGATAATTCTTGAAGATGGTCCTAAGTGCATAAGGAATATCTTGCACCCACTTATATGATGGATGGCCATGACCCTGCATGAAGCTCTTAATACCATAAAAGTTCGTGAAGAAGCCATCAAGAAGAATTCAAGTCATTTCATGATGGCCTGCACAAATTGAAGAAAATATGAGTAAAGGATATTGTCAATGCAAGCAAGACCCTCATAAGATGATAGCCCTCGTCATGCCCTTTCCAACAGTAGGTGGCACGTCACGTGGTTCCTCATGGTTGATGAGATATTAACTTTTGAAGTCGACCCAACAAAAATTATAAGTCGGCTCAGTCAAAGTTTTATTAAAAAATAAAATAAAATATTTTTAGTATGTCAGCCCCATTAAAAATAAAAATTAAATACAAGTCGGCTCAGTAAAATATGGAGGAGATTTAGTATAAATACCCCATCAAAATTCATTTTTGATGTGACAAAATTTTTGAATTAGCTCTGCAATTTCGGAGGTCAGACTGAGGTAAATTCGGAGGTCTCTGAGGTAGCCGCAGAAGGCGCAGCAGCACTGTGGAAATTTCGGACTGTCCACTGAGGCAAATTTCGGGCAGCAGCAGACTGTAATTTCGGGCAGCAGCAGACTGATTTTTTTTGGGCAGCAGCAACTGTAATTTTTTTTGATGGTTTGAAGTCTTGCCTGAGGTACTCGTGGGCAGCAGAAAGAACACTAAAACATAGCAGCAGCAGACTCGTTTTATTTCTGTGCATTGAGGCAGCAGTAAAGATGAAGTAAAGTTTTTTTTGGGTCAAGAGTGGACTCAGGAAATTTTGCAACAGACTGTTTGTTTTGTTTTTATTTTTATTTTTATGAAGCCCTAATTATTGCAACAGCAGTATGGTTTGTTTGGCAAGTTCCATTTTTTTTCTTTTGAAAACCCTTGTTATGTAGCAGACCACGGTGGTAACCAGCATATGGACAAATCTGAAAGTTGACTGATTTTTGTAGCTTTCTTCCACAGTATATCAGTCTATATTTTACAGCAGTTCATTATGAACTTGCTAGGGGTTTACCAGCACAAGTTCACCAGGTGAAAAGAAAATTTCGGATAGCTTGAATATCCTTTAAAGTTTGGGCTGTATGAGAACAATATTGGCATCATTCATTTGTCCAAATGAATTATCCAAACAGACCTTGATTGTAAATTGAAGAAGGTATTGACTGTCATATGGTTGATTATATGTGCTGCTATGAACAGACTTTGTGCATACTTCTTGAGCAGATAGTTGAGCATGGTAAATTTGAAGAGAGTACATCACATATATAATAACTCTGCTTTAATCCATTTCGTGGGAATGAAAAGGTCTTTACAGTCCCAGAAAGACCAGTGTTCATTACCAAGCATACCACAGGTATTCTAAGAATTGTTTGTACTGTTTTCAATATTTTGGCAAGTCTGGTCTGTCCCCTCATCTCCAGGCAGTCTGGAGGAATAACATATAGCTGCTACAAGTCATCATTTATCAGCGACTGCTTGATGACATGTTCAGTTTGAAACCAACTGCAGTATGGCAGTGATATCTACAGCAGTAGGGCGAGTTGTTTAAGCAGCAGCAAATTAAATTATTCAAATTGATATGGCAGAGAAGCTGACAGAGATAGTTGTGAAGCTTGACAGCGACATGATGAGGCTGTGACAAGTTGTTGACAGTGGTGTATAAGTCAATCATGATGATGATGACAGTGAAGTGTGAGTGATTCCTTTGCACAGTGGTAAAGTAATCCCCTTGCAGTGATGAAGTGACTCTTTTGCACAGTGGAAGGCAGCAGGCTTGAGGTATGATAATTATATATACATCAATGATACATATCTTTTGATAATGATGTGTACATGAGTAAGCTTATACCTTACGATGATACACAGTCAAGGTCTTTTGACTGAACCTCTTAGGACTTCTTTCAAGGAGTATTCAGACCGAGTGTTGACACACTCACACAGTCAAAATTAATGTGATTCATGAACAGCTTATATGTTCAATGAAATGAATGTGCATGATATATAGTGGCATATAGTGAATGTGCAATAAAAACAATGGTGTATTGATATAATTCCATTATATGCCTTGCAAAGATGATGCTTTGATGAAAGAAGACCCTTATGTGATAAGAGTAGACCTATATGCAGATGTCTAATGAAGTATGTAAACAATGATGTATACAGTGGATATGTATACTGTGTTAAATGTTCAATGAGTGATGTAGACTCATTTATGATGACGCCTTATACATGATGATGCAAACCCCATGATGAAGATCCATGCTCTACCATGATGATGATTGCTTGCAGACACATATAATGACCTTGTTGGTGATCCTGATAACTTGATGAAGAGCAGCAGAATTGATGAACAAATGATGGTAAGATTAGTAATGGTTGATAAACCATATTGATGGCCGCAGCAGTGAATTGATCAGTGGTTGACCAGCAACATGATATATCTACAATGGCATGTCAGCAGCAGCGTTGATGAACAGTAGCAATATGGAAAGAGCAGATGTATGTGCACCTGAGTAGATCTTTAGCATGAGCGGTTGGTTGATTGAGTTGCAGCTGAATGGGCAGATTGACGACATGTTCAGACAGTCCTATATGACGGTGATGATTAGTGATAGAAGCAGTGTCTCTGATGCACTTGAGCAGAGTTGAAAAGCAGTACTAATGAGCAGCAGAGTATATTGCAGCAGTGTTGATGACATGGGTGATGAGCAGCTGAGATGATGTGGCAGTGAATGCACTTGACAGTGATATGTGACGAGTGTGTTGAGACAGTGAGCTGTAATTGTAAGCTTGTCTTGCTTTTGAGGTTAGGATACCTCAAACCCTTCTTAGCAGGGTCTAAGAAAACCAGGCAGGGTCCTGGATTAAGAGTAGGTGCTCTAAGTATCAGTAGGTGCTGATTTCGCCTAACGGTTGTAGCCGAACCACAATTAATATAAAAGATTACAAATTCATATGATGTGGTGTTCTTCTGTGTTATGGGTCTCGATGATTTAATTGCTTTTGATTTATGAATGATAATGTGAATGATGTTTTGATTATATTAGAATAATGGAATGATGAATTGATAGCTAATCGTGATAAGCCAAGAAGGTGTAAAATTGGTTTCACACTGATTCACCCCCCCTCTCAGTGTCTACAGAGTTTTCTCCCAGACTGGTTATCAACCAAGGCTCTAAAGACTTTGAAGATGTCAAAAACTTCAGACTTATGCTTCAGGAAGTGAACCCAACAATACCTGAAAAAGTCATCTATGAAGGTCAATGCATATTTGGCTTGACTCATGGACATATGAGGGAATGGACCAGCAATGTCACTGTGGATCAGCTCAAGAGGTGCAGAGGTTCTCTCATGACTAGCTTTCTCATACTTGTGCTTTGGGTGTTTTCCTAGGTTACAACCTTGACAGACTCCCTTAGAAAACTTGATCTTTGGTAACCCTATGACCATATCTTTTTCACTCAAATTAGAAAGATACTTGTAGTTAAGATGGCCAAATTTTTCATGCCAAAGCTTGCTTGCTTCATTAGCATGAATCAGAAGAGCAGAGGGGTTTGAGTAGGGTAGAAAATGGGAAAACTTGTATACCTTCGAAGTGTGATCAACAACACCTTTTGCTATGACTTTACCATTCGAAATCTTAGTGATTTCAACATCATTAGGGGAGAAGATGACCTTCTTTGGAGACCCAGTATGGGTCTTCTGATACACTGACAAGAGATTAGAGGCAAGACCTGGAACATACAAAACATTATTGAAATTACCATGGTCAAGATCAATCCTACCCTTCCCCAAACTGTCAATGAGAGAGTCATCTCCCAAAACTATTGGTGGCCCTTACGACATGACAAGAGAGGAGAATGTCTCTTTTGTCGAAACCATGTGTTTAGAAGCTCCAGAATCTATAATGAAGCTAGGTGAGCTTGATGTGCCAACAACCAAGTCTTCTGAATTTGATCTTCCTTCCCTCTTCTTTGAGCAATCAAGAAGGGATATGTTATTCTTCTCCAGGAGTTGGGCCAACATGTCAATTTGCTTCTTCATACAAGAGCTCTCAGGATGATAGCCCTTACTGCAGTATGCGCACTTGCTCATTTCTCCTTTGTTCTTCTTCTGGGAGTTCTTCTTGGAACATTGGGGCTCCTCTTGAGACTTAGACTTGTCTCTCTTTTGCTCATGTGGCTTTTTAGTTTTTTTCTTGCTTTTTGAATCCACCCTTGAATCTCCAACAACCAAAGCTTGGTCTTTGGAAGGTTTGATGGTGCCCATCATCACCAACTTATCTTGCTCCTGTGTGAGGGATTCCATGAACTCTGCAAGCTTAGGCATCTTCCAGGCTCGAGCTGTCAACTTGGTGGCATGGAAGGTCGAAACAAACACTGAATAGTCAGGACCAAGCTTAGAGAGTATGGCCAAAACTAGTTGCTCTTCCTTCTTTTCAATCCCACATTGTTTCAACTGCAAAACAAGGGCCTTAAACTTGGAAAAGTAGAATTGCAATGATTCAAAGCTATTGGGACTCAAGGAGATCAGCTCATTCTCGATTTGATGTCCTCTCATCTCATCTGTCTTTCCAAAAAGCTCTTCTAGCTTCTCCCACACTTCATTAGGTGATTTCAATCTATCAAGATGGAAGAGGAGGTCTCTTGAAATGCTCAGACACAAAATACCATAGGCCTCATCCCTCCTATTGTGCCATTTAATTTTCTCTGCAGCTGCATTTGGCTCTGCCTCAATTGCCATAGTCACCCTGTAGAGACCTTTCGCTCTCAACAATATCTCCATCTCAGCTTTCCACTCAAAGAAATTGAATGGAGTCAAGATGATCTTCTGAGATTGATCCATAGCTCAGAAATTGTGCCCTTCAGTCAGCAGAATGCGCTCCCAGTCAAGATGTCGAACCTGCAATAACAATTTGGAAGGAGAGAAATCGATCTACAAAGGCTCTGATACCATGTGGAAATTGAACCGAAGATATAGAACAATTACACTCACAAAATTGCTAATCAAACATGCAAAATTAACACCAAAGGAGACTGAAATTGGAGCATAACACTAATCTGCATTGAATAAGTGTACAATAGCCAACCTTGTGAAATAATAGGCTGCTGCAATATATAATTACATGAGAGATTCAAACTCATAAAGATGCCATTTGAAATGGTCAAAAAGCAGGGTTACTAAATCTAGTCAAATCCCCCATAGGTGCATAAAGCAGTTTCCAAATCTATGAAGATGCTCACGAATTTGCTAAGTCAAGTGGGCAAAGCTAAAGAGGGATGGAAAGACAACTCATACATGCTTTTATTTGGAGAAAATGAGGGATGATGATGTGGGAAAAAAGCAAGTCAACTACACCTAGTCTAGCTTTTCCTTTTGCCTTAAATCAGAATAAAACAAGGCAGCTTTTCAGAAAAAGCAGATATGCGCTTTGGAGGATCTGGAATAAAGCAGACATGCTAAAAGGGTTTCCAGGATGTTTCCCAAGCACTCCATGACTCAGTTTTAGCACGTATTGACTATTAGAACTTGTAGAAGGCAACTAGCATAGAATGGAATCTAGGAAACTAGGTAATAAGACAAAAATAATTAAATTAATGTCTAAGGTAGGTAACTATGGGTTGATTATTCTAATAAAGACAAATACAAAGACAAGTTTACAAATAATAATGAAACTCTCTCCTTCCTCTATTTATATGATTGGTAAGGGAAGCCAAAAATACTATGTGGTCCTATCCCTACAAGCAAGCCTACTAATACACAAGTGAGCCACACAAAAGTGAGGCGCTCCACTCCAAGTGAACATGTAAATCTCCTAGGTCATGTCATACACAATAAAGCCCCCAAAGGTTAGGGCATTCCTTAAGCAAGTTCTAGCGCTCCTCCTGTTGATGTAATTGTAACTTCGGAATGTATTCATCCATATTTCTTATGTATTGTAACCCGATGTTTATTCTGGAATGTATTGTAATGTATTTGAGTCATGTCATACCCCGATGTTTATTCCGGGAAGTTTCTATAATGAGAAAGTCATGTCAAGTCATTGTGGGTAACCCTCCTATTTGGTCAAGGGTTAAAGTCCCCACAGTTGTGGGGCCCTTGGGTTATTAGACTATCCTAGTGAAGTCGACCCTAGATGAGTCATTGTAAGTCGGGGCAATAGTCCCCACCATTGTGTTACCCTCCTATTGGTCGAAGGAGGCAAAGTCCCCACAAGTGGTGGGGCACTAGGGTTATTAGACACTCCTAGAGATGTCGGCTCTAGTAAGTAATTGTTAAGTAAGGACGACATGTTGGAGTGGGTTCCAAGTGAACGAAAGAATATAAATAGAGAGTGAGAGCCTCTCTATTTATCATACTCATACACACACTCACTCATTGGGGCGCATGAGTGAGAGAGGAGAAGCTCTCTCAGTGTGAGAGAGAGAGACTGCTGCTGTCGGGAGTGCATCTTACTGTTTTGGGTTTTACATCTTGTGCTGATTCTATCTCTGAGGAAGTTGCGGGGTTTTCTTCATTTATGGTTTCTCCGATGAAAAACACTGTGTTCATTGTCTCGTGTTTGATTGCTGTACTTGTTGTTCTCTCAGTAAAGATCCTAACATAATGCTAGCTTGAATGTTGAAAAACTAACATGGTATCAGAGCTAACCTGAGAAGAAGACATTGTGCAGCTGCAGAAGCTAGGGCTCTTACTTTTTGGGTCTCTCTCCACAATCCATCAGCAAAAGTATGCTAGGCTGACTCTCCATTAAAGGGTGCATCTTTCTGTCGAAGCGGAATTCGATTCTGAGCATTTTACGTTTTCGATGCGGAAATTAGGGATTTCTACAGAAGAGGAATTTTTGAGTGAGCCCGGCATAGGATTGTTCTCCTCATCAAAATCGAAGTTTAGAGACCTAGATCGAGAAATTTGGTTGGGTGAAACTCCGGGAAAGTCAAACCCTAGTTTGACCCTGAGCTAGAAAAACCCTAAGTACTAAAAATGCTAAGTTTTGGTACATTCGCTATATCCCGAGATTGGTGAAGTCTCAGGAGCTGAAAATTGCAGGGGCCAAAGATAAAATCATGATGAACATTATGTCCAAAATTCAGCCTCAGATTCGCAATATTATGGGAGATATGATCCCTCCACGTTAGGGTTCCAGCCTCTTCCAGAATTCATCCCTAAACAGGACACCTGGGACGAATTGCAATATCTTGGGCCACAGAGGTTCAAATGGAATTCCTAAAGATGTTCCAGAAAGGGCACGGACTGTATTTTTTGTGGTCCGAATTTTAGACTCAGAAGATGAACCAGTGACACGTGGCATGCCGTACAACTTCGCTGTTCTGAACAGTCTTGTAACAGGTCACCTTCGGAAAAAGATCATAAATCCCAATTGGTGAAACCAATTCTGATGAAACTTGTGGTGTTGGATCAGGGACATGCGAGGTTACCTCAGTGCGAAATGTTAGACACAGAGGAGCAGTAATTTCGGAGATATCACAGAAACAGTAACAGGCATTTCTGCAGAAGAAATTGGAAAACTAGGGCTTCTTGTTCCAGGAGCTTCCCTCCACTGTTTTCAGAAAAGGAGTACATTGGACAGCTCCATTTGAAGGGATCTATCTGTCTATCCAATCAGATCTGAAAGATTCCAAGTTTTGAAAATTAGGGTTTCTGTGACAAACCCTAGATCAGCCAGCTCCTGAACCAGGACGGACACCTTAAATCGGTAAGATCTAATCCTTTGCTATTTTCATTTGAGGTTCTCATTTCAAAGTGATCTATCACATCAGCTTGATGATAAGCTTGGTGAAGTTGACAACTTCCAAGCCTGGAAGTATATGATCTCTCTAAAGAAAATGGATTGGACACCTACATGAGTATAGAGGTTCCAGTTCCAGAGGGAGATGAGGCTAGAAGCCTTACACAAAAACTTGGTCAAGGCCAAGAAGATCATGGTTGATTCAGTCATGGATCAACTTGTACCACAAGTGTCTTCCCTAAAGACACCGATGATGTTTGATTCCTTGACCAAGCTATTTGAAGGGAAGAACATAAATCAGAATATGACCTTAAGAAACCAGTTGAAGGAAGTGAAGATCCAGAATGCAGAGACCATACAGTCATACTTTACAAGGGTCTCTCAAATCAAAGAACAACTTGAAGCGGTAAAAGAAGAAGTGAAGAATGTAGAAGTGGTGATAGCCACCTTGAATGGTCTCCCAGGATCATGGGATTCATTCATTCGAAGAATGTGTGCCAGAAGGAAGTGATTACTTTCAGCAGACTTTGAGAAGAAGAAGAAGCTCCACCCATAAGAAGAGAAGAGAAGATGGAAGCAACTGAAGATCAAGCTCTCACCTTCCAAAGAAGATCCCTCAATCGATGAGGAATATGAAGATCTCAACTCTTGAAGAACTTCTTATCCACCTTAGCATTTGGATAAGAAACGATGCTATTATGAATGAAGAAGACGATGAAGCTAAAGACTCAAGAAGGAGTATACCCACGAAACAAATAAAGATAAGTATTCAATTGTCATTTCATGATATTGTTTTGTTATGCATTTGTTCATATTCAGTTGATGTATTATGCATGATAGGATGTTTGCATTAATGACAGTATACTACTAATATGCATGTGATGGGTAAGTAGTTCATGGTGCTATACAACTATCCATTGCTACTTATCTAGAATGAAACCTCTTTGCTGACATATTGGATTAGTGCACAATCTCAATGTTGTCCTGGTAGAGATGGAAGGCATCTAGAGAAGTTTCTGTGAGATATGGATGAATGTTGTATTGGCTAAAGTAGTTGCATGATCATATATTTATGCATAAGAATTTGCCAGTATGAATATTCCTTATGAAATGTTTCTAACCATACAAACGCATTTGACTTGTAGGAACGATCGCATACATAATCGCCTACAAGCAAAGAAGGATGAGACTTGTTCTGAAGAACAAGTGACGACAGTTCAAGATGAAGAATAATATGACGAATGTAGCGACATCATTGATACAGAACCTTCCAGCTATGAAGAAGTTCAAGAAGAATGATGTCTAGGATGCAGTATCGATACATGAAGGGAAGTTCGTAGTTCCATCATGCAGTAGATGGAAACATCGTGGGATACGAGGCATAGACTACGAAGAGACATTTGCAGCGACTGGAAGTGAAGTCACATGACATGCATAATCATGTGTGCAAATGAAAGAAGGCCTTGTACGAGTTTAGAAGACACCCATGGGATAACACATACATGATGAGCTTGATGAATATCTTAACCTTTGCTACAAGGTTGATAAAGGATGACAAGCTCACAGATGGATGTGAGAAGAACTTTTGAAAAAGTTCAAAATAGAGGATCTTGGTATCAAATGATCTTAGATGGATACTACTTGTCACTCCAGTACAGAATGTTTTAGTGCATAGAGTGCGGAAGACAGAGGGAGTATGATGCTTCGCTTCAGAGTAAGTGACTGCAGAAGATCATGAAGTTCGACATGGTACGACAGGATGGATAGATTACTGATGACTCTAGGCTTTATTGAGAGTAAAGCGGATTCCAACCTTTGCTTCAAGGTTGAAAGCGGAAGACCAGTGATGCTCCTGTTATGTGTCGATGCACTATTTTCTAGGCATGGAGGTGTGGACAAGGAAAGTATGTAGTAGAGATCCTGAATAGGTTCAGGATGATGGACTGCATGACCACACCTATGGCATCGAACCTGAAGCTATTGAGCGATGCTTCATCAAAGTCGGTTGATGCTACAATGTATCGTCAGATGATTGGATCATTGATGTACCTGACGAACACGAGACCAGACATTTGCTTTGTTGTGAACACCTTGAGCTAGTTCTTGACAGATCCGAGAAATGTTCATTTGATTGCTGCAAAGCATATTCTGAGGCACCTGAGGGGTACAGTTGATTATGGGCTCAAGTACGATACGAATCAGAAGATTAACTTGGAGGGTTATGTTGATTCAGATTGGGTAGGCAGTGCCATCGATAGGAAAAGCAATTCAGGGTGTTGCTTCAGTATGGGATCAAGTGTGATCTCTTGATTTAGCAGGAAGCAATCCTGTGTGGCACTGAGTACAGCTGAAACAGAGTATGTCGTAGCTTGTTCAGCTAGTTGTGAGGCAGTATGGCTGCGGAAGCTACTGTCTGATTTATTTGATCTCCAGATGGATGCTACTTGTATACATTGTGACAACCAGAGTTGCATGAAGTTGTCAGAGAATCCAGTGTTCCATGACAAGTCGAAGCATATCGAGATCAAGTATCACTATATCAAGGATATGGTGCAGAGGGGAGCAGTGAAGCTCCAGCATGTTGCGACGGAGGAACAGATAGCTGATGTTTTGACGAAGACATTGGCCAGAGTGAAGTTCGAGTACTTCAGGGAGAACTTAGAAGCTTGGTGTTCTACAGATCGAGGTTTCCTCCAAGGAAAAGTGATGAGTCCCAAAGCCATTCTGACGAGCAGGTCAGATATAAGGGCTGACACATTCTGTCATGGTGAGAGGATTCAGTTCCTTCCATGTCAGATATGAGTGCTGAGATCCATAGCCATTCTGACGAGTAGGTCAGATATAAGGGCTGAGCCATTCTGTCATGGTGAGAGGATTTGGTTCCTTCCATGTCAGATATGAGTGTTGATTGCCATTCTGGGAATGGAGGTACCTGGTCAGTTACCAGGAACACTCAGTCTGGGACTGAGAGAGCCATTCTGATGAGTAGGTCAGATGTAAGGGTTGAACCATTCTGTCATGGCTAAAGGATTAGGTTCCTCCCATGTTAGATGTGAGTGTTGGCCATTCTGTCAAGTAGGACAGATGTAAGGGCAATTGCCACTCTCCGGGAGAGTGGAGGCACCTGGTCTGTTACCAGGTAGCTCAGTCTGGGACTGGGGGCCTTTCTGGCGAGGGTGGAGGATTCAGTTCCTTCCAGGTCAGATGTGAGTGCAGGCCATTCTGGTGAGGGTGTAGGACTTGTTTCCTACCAGGTCAGATATAAGGGCAACTGCCATTCTCCAGGAGAATGGAGGCACCTGGTCCATTACCAGATAGCTCAGTCTGGGACTGGGGGCCTTTCTGGCGAGGGTGGAGGATTCAGTTCCTTCCAAGTCAGATGTGAGTGCAAGCCCTTCTGGCAATGGTGAGAGGATTCAGTTCCTTCCAGGTCAGATATAAGTGCTGAAGCCTTTTCACAGATGTTAGTGATGTGATGTCCTATCATGCTGGTGAATGTGAGTGCTGGGCCTTTTTGATGTGATTGTAGGTTCCTACATGATCAGAGGTGAGTGTTGGGCGTGCCTTTCTGACGAGTAGGTCAGATGTAAGTGCTGGGCGAAGACCTACCTGATGGCTAGGCCTACAACCAGCAATGAAAAAGGTTGGCTCTGTAGAACTTCCTATGACGAGATAGCACACATGATGATGACCAGATGAGATCCAGATCAAGCTATGATCCATATCCAGTTATGATGACTTCGAGAGATCTAGATCGAGTGATGATCTAGATCCAGCAGTGATGATCCAGATCGAGTGATGATCCAGATCCAATGATGATGATCCAGATCGAGTGATGATCCAGATCTAGCAGTGATGATCCAGATCGAGTATGATCCAGTGACAATGTTCTAGATCGAGTATGATCCAGTGATGATGATCCAGATCCAGATGAAAGATGACTAAAGATGAAGATGACGAGAAGTTGATGATGATTCAGATGATACAAAGAAGAAGACTTGTGCTAATAAATTGTGTCGAGAGAATACCTTCCTAGTTAAGAGGGAGTGTTGATGTAATTGTAACTTCAGAATGTATTCATCCGTATTTCTTATGTATTGTAACCCGATGTTTATTCCGAGATGTATTGTAATGTATTTGAGTCATGTCATACCCCGATGTTTATTCCGAGAAGTTTCTATAATGAGAAAGTCATGTCAAGTCATTGTGGGTAACCCTCCTATTTGGTCAAGGGTTAAAGTCCCCACAGTTGTGGGGCTCTTGGGTTATTAGACTATCCTAGTGAAGTCGACCCTAAGTGAGTAATGGCAATAGTCCCCACCATTGTGTTACCCTCCTATTGGTCGGAGGAGGCAAAGTCCCCACAAGTGGTGGGGCACTAGGGTTATTAGACACTCCTAGAGATGTCGGCTCTAGTAAGTAATTGTTAAGTAAGGACGACATGTTGGAGTGGGTTCCAAGTGAACGAAAGAATATAAATAAAGAGTGAGAGCCTCTCTATTTATCATACTCATACACACACTCACTCATTGGGGCACATGAGTGAGAGAGGAGAAGCTCTCTCAGTGTGAGAGAGAGAGACTGTTGCTGTCGAGAGTGCATCTTACTGTTTTGGGTTTTACATCTTGTGCTGATTCTGTCTCTGAGGAAGTTGCGGGGTTTTCTCCATTTATGGTTTCTCCGATGAAAAACATTGTGTTCATTGTCTCTTGTGTTTGATTGCTGTACTTGTTGTTCTCTCAATAAAGATCCTAACATAATGCTAGCTTGAATGTTGAAAAACTAACACCTCCTCCATGCTCCTTGGACACCAATCTTCTCATAAGCCATGTGCCAATCTTTGGGGTCCAACCACCCACAAGAACCATTGTCGCAACCCAAGCGTCCCCAAGTCAACTCCAGGCCTCTAAGTAAGAGGCCAAGTAAATCCATGTTGTCTAGGGCTCCAATCCTTCCTCTAGGATGCAAAATACTCCATACCCCCTATAGGACGTTCTCCCACCAAGTGAATCCTCCATGTGGCCACAATGAAGGGTGTCCACCATCCAAGCAAGAGATATCCAATGCCTAAGGGAAGAACACAACCAATACCATCCTGAGGTCAAGCATCATTGAACAAGCTATCTCAAATGTGCATATCCATCACAAACCATCTCTTACGCTAAAATCCATCTCAGACCATCAATGATTGAGCATACACCATGTACCCCAAATCTCATGAAGCACCCCTAACATGGTGTAAACACTTTCGAAGTAACCCGAAAATCTAACAATGGCTCTAGATCTAGATATCACATAAATCAAATCAAACACATAACAAGACCAAGTAATAGCTTGAAAGAGCTATCGTAATATATTGCGTAAAGTCGAGAAAGCAAACGCTTTCTTATAAAGGTTTACAATGAGGTCGAGTCAAGCCACGTTATGAATGTGGGATAGACCGATAAAAGCAATAAAGCAACTTAAGCATAAAAACATGAAATAAAGTACAGCCATTAGTGATTTTATTAAAGCCTAAGTCTAGTATCTAATTGACCATTACATATAGTAAGTTTTACTTTAACACCCTCCCTTAATGGTCAATCCACTAACTACACCAAGTTTCTCACGAAATTTTACATGCTTTTCCGGACCCCATGACTTGGTAAAAATGTCTACAATTTGGTCCTCTGTGGGACAATATTACACCTCAACAATTCCATCTTCTACAAGCTATCGAATGAAGTGGCAATGTATCTCAACGTGCTTGGTACGCTTGTGGAAGATTGGATTCTTGGCTGGTTTTAGCACCCCCTGATTGACGCAGAGTTTAAGTGTCAACTCTATCTATTGCGTCTTCATATCTGAAAGCATCCTCCTGAGCCAAATTGTCCTACATGCTCCTTTCATTGCTCAATATTTTGCTTCTATTATGAAAGTGCTACTTCGTGCTAGTCCATGTGACTGCACCTATGCCAAGGCTGAATTTGATTTTCTGTCATCCATGCTAAAGAAAAATGACATTAAAATGAAAACTTTTGATTCTCATATTCTGTCAAACACTCAAACATATAGGGTTTTAATTAAAAAATTTACTCATAAATTTTAAAATTAAAACCACCACTCCAAGATCTTGAAAACTGAAGTATCAATCAACACATGAAACACATAAATTTTGGTCAAAAGGCCCGGCAAAACCCCAACTTGGGGAAAACCCTAAAGAAGAAAATTTCTCATTAAAGAAGAATACTCAGAAAAACTTCAATACACTGAATTTTTCCTTCAACCCTCACTCACAAAATTCCAAAGATTAATTTCAACAGCACTCTACCTGAAAAATCGTGCCAACTAACAGTTGTATGGTTGTCCACACATGTTGTATGGAACTGTACTTTCTACTATAATTTAAGCCTCAAAATTTGTGCCCTCACGTGTCTGCGATAAATGATGTACGACTGGTACAGTCTGCAATTAATGTTGTCACTTTCTTGGGATTTGTGCACACACATGTGACTGCAATTAATCTGCAAGCAGTGTTACCAACATCGGCTGAGAAATCGCCGATGTCCAAGAAATCGCGAGTTTTTCTGCTCGACGATTTTTTGAGAAAAAATCGCCGAAAAAATCGAGGCGATTTTTTCCCGAGATTTTCCCAAATTTTTCCCGATTTTTTTCCAATTTATCCCGAGATATTGCCAATTTTTTCGAGGTGATATTTTCCAGTGATTTTGCCGATTTTTTCTCGATTTATCCCGAGATATTGTCGATTTTTTCTAAAGGTGAAATTGAATAATTTTGTATTTTTAAAGTTTGTCGATTTATTGCCGATGTTTGCCAATATATTGCCGAGATATCCCAAAACGATGTTTCCTGGACCCTGCCGATTTTTCCGCCGCGATGATGTTTGCAACACTGTCCGCAAGTACTATTGTACGGTCTCTGCAGGATGCCTAGGGAACCGTGTTGTCCTTCTCTTGGAATTTGTGCCACCTTTGCTAGGGTATCTCTTCTTTCTCCTTCTCTTTTCTTCTTCTTCCTCTCTGATGGTGAGTGTCTTTATCAATGTCCTTTCACTTTGTTTTATACTTCAATTTTGAAACTACCTTTTCTAACTACCATAATCTAGGGTTGAGAATTAATTAAAAGATCAAGGGTCATCATTAAAAACTCACTTTTAATAATTAAATACATTAATTATTAAATACAACACTTAAAGTGACCCACTTTATAAAGTACAAAACATAGATACTTTATATATATAAAATTTCACTTTTTTACATAAATATACAAAGGACAAAGCCTTAAGTCCTTCTCATCACACTCACACCAAAAATATGAGAAAGGACCTTCAAAGTTATCATTTTCCAACACTCCCTCCTAACGAGGAAGGTCCACGGCACTATTTGTATCTACACCTCTAACTCCTGATGCAGCTCCCTCCTGCTCTAGAATCTCTCTCAGATACAAGTGCTCAACTCCATACTGGAACTTTGAAGCATGAGACTCAACCTGAGCCTCATCCACCTGCTCATCATCACCATCACTAGACTGGTTGAGTCCCCTGCCAGTACTTTAGAGAGAATCACTCTCCTCACAAGAAATATGCACATCAGATGCAACTCTCGCCTCATCCTCTGACTCTGACAACTACCCACCTACTCTTGGATGTACAATATGCCCTCTCAAAATATAGAGCTTGTCCCTGCGATCACCTAACAAAATGGTAGTACCAACTGGCTCATCTCTCCGATACAAGAAAACATGACCAGATCTCACCATCATCCCATAGCCTTCATCCTCAAAGGATGATACCATGATACCAGGAACAAAGAGCACTTTGTGTATCTCCAAGACCTCACCAAGGTCTAGTTGGAACCTCATTGTTCCAACCCCTCGTATCGCCACCTGTGGATTGTCTATATATGTCTGAACATAGTGTCCTGGTCCCAACTCCATGACAATCTAAAAGGTATCATAAATTCCAGTCATGTGTCTGGTTGCTCCACTGTCAACGACCTAGACATGCTCAAAAACATAACTCCCTATACTGGAATCAATAGAGACAAGAGAAAACTCTTGCTCAAACTGTTGATTTTTCTGAGCAACATCGAGAGCCCTTCTCTTAGGAGAATGGGACCACCTGGTCCGGAACCATGGTGAAGACTCAACCAAGTGTTGAGTGACCATTCTGTTGAATGGTAGATATCTGGTCTGGGACCATGATATAGACCCAGCTCTACCCTGGGTAGACTCAACCTTGTGTTGAGTAGACATCTGGTCCAAGACCACGATGTAGACTAGTCCAGGACTGGTAGACTCGACTTAGTTCTGAGTAGACATTCTCTTGGAGAATGAAGACACTGCAAGCCCTAGACCGGGTCTAGGCATGTGTGGCACTCTGACCCTTGATCTATGGGCTTGGTGTGCTTCTCCAAGGATTAGCTACCCTTAGTCAAGTTACCCTAGTGCAAGATCTAGGTGTCACACAGTGTGTGAGATAAAAGCATTAATAACTCTCTTGGTTTATGATGATGTACTTTTGAAATCAAAAAGGACCACAGGTAATGACCACAGGGGCACTTGGAAAAAGGCTAAAGTCAAAAGTCAAATTATATAAGGACTTTTGTACCGCAGGAAAAGGACCAAAGGTGGAAGTCAAAGATAAATAAGGACTTCTTATAAAAGTCAAAAAAATAAATAAAAGACCTTTCTTGGTAAGAAAGTAAAAGTGAAATTAGGAAAAGATTAAAATATTATTATTTTTATCTTTCCTAATTTTGTCCACTTACAGGTGAATGAAGACTATAAAAGAAGATCAAGTCTTCTCATTATCACACACAAGTTTTCTCTAATAGGTGAAGCTGCTACTTTTGTTGAAGAAGATCTTTGCCTCAGCCTGGGGCATCATCAGCAAACCCTCAGCTAGGGTGTTTATCAGTTTTCTTCATCTCAGAATTTTTGTGACGGCTCTTAAATTTTTCGGGCAGCCCACACTCTCTCTCTCTCTCCTCACGGGTTGCCTGTCTTTTCTTCATTCTCAGGCTGAGTCTTTTGGGTAGGGGCATTGCCCTTTTCGTACACCCATGGGAAGCCCCTCATAAGCCCTAACGTCAGGGGTGAAGGTTTCGTGAGTACCCTCGGGTAGCCTCACAGGCTTACCTGTGAGGGTTTGGCCCTCGACCAACCCTTGGGCAGGCCCTAACAGGGTTGTCATGGCCACGTGCAAAGGAAGGAGCAGACGGGCAGCAACTGGAAGAGGACGGGCAGTAGTCGGGTAGGGAGCAGACTGTGAGCAGCAAAAAAAGGACAGTCGGGTAGTCAACGGGCAGACCAAACAGGTCAACGGGCAGAAAAAGGGCAGATACGTACAGATCCGTACAGCTGTACGGCAGAAGGGTACATACTGTCAAATCTAACTTGGGCAGCCTCTGTCAATTTTGGGCAAGAGAGAGAAAATCTCAATTTTTCTGAAAAGCCCTAAATTGGTAATTCTTGTAATTCTGGAAATTGTGGGTAAAATTATCAGTTTGATTTTTACTGATAAATTTTACAGTTACTGTGGGTAAAATCCAGATCTGGATTTGAGGAACTTTTTGAAGAATTTTCTGAGTCATCTCATTTACGAGATGAGCTATTAATGCTTTTGGGGTTTTTGTCCTTTGAAGGTTTCCCCAGTGAAAAATCTTGTGTCCATTGTGTTGATGGGATGAATGTGTTTTTATTGTATTGTTGAATTGTTTAAAGTGTATCTGCAAATTTTTAAGTTATATGCTAATGGTAAAATTCAACATGGTATCAAAGCTTAGCATGTGAAAAACACAGTGAAAGGACACTGCTATTGTTTTTCACTAGAACTTGGAATAAGATTTGCAGATCTAACATTTGGATAAGTGGCAGAGATGGCCATCAATGGTTTCAACCGAAAGAAAAGCTCTATGGTTCAGCAAACTTTAATTCCTGGAAGGCCAGGTTGACAGCAATTCTAGATGAGAAAGACTTGGATGACATTGTTCTTAATGTCACAGAAGAGCCAACTACAAACGCTGGTACACTTGCCTACAAGAGGAAGCAAGGTAAGGCTAGAAGAGTCATTTATGTTTCTATCAGAGAAGAATCGATGCCTAACATCACATCCTTGAAGACTGCTAAAGAATGCTATGATACGTTGGTAAACCTCTATGAAAAGAAGGCTCCCAGTCAAAAGAGAGTCTTGAAGAAGAGGCTACGAACTTTGAATTTGAACAAAGATGAAAGCGTTGGTTCCTTCTTCACCAAGATTAAACATGTAAGAGATCAACTCATTGCTATTGGTATTACTGTTGATGATGATGATCTTGTGCAAACAGTAGTTGATGGTCTCCCAAGCTCTTGGGAAACCTTCATGGCATCCGTCTGTGGACGAGATAATCAGCCAACCTTTGAAAGGCTTTGGCATGATTGCATAGAAGAAGAAGGAAGGAACTCTGGCAAGGTAACCAAGGAAAACAACCTTGCACTTGCAGCAAAGACAAAGAAGTTCAAGAAGCCCTTCCCTTAGCAAAATAAGGGTAAGTTCTCTGACATGTCTAAGATTGAATGTTATAATTGTCACAAGTTTGGACATTATGCTAGAGACTGCAGGCAGAACAAGAAGAAACCCAAGAGATGGTTTCAAGCATCTGCTGCAGAAGCAGAAGAAGAAGAAGAAGATGAAGAACCAAAGAAGAAGAAGAAAACCAAGGCTAATAAAACTGATGAGCCTAAAAGAGAGTACTATTTGATTTCTGCTCTAACTGGTTCTTTCTCAACTTGCTCCACTTCTTGGTTGGTGGACAGTGGTGCCTCCAGGCACATGACAGGTAACTGTGGTACCCTCACCAGTTACAGAAAGAAGAAGTTAACCACTTAGGTAGAACTTGGAGATGACTCCACTTACAAGATTGAAGTAGTTGGCTCAACTTCACTTCAACTTGACTCATGTACGGTTCTTCATATTGATGATATTCTTTATGTTCCTGGTTTAAAGAAGAATCTTTTATCTATTGCTGGTTTAGAATACAAGAGCCACGGAGTCCTCTTTATGGACAAGAAGGTCTTTTTATGGGCAAAAGACACAGATCTAGACTCAGCAGTTCAAATTGGGGTTCGAGAAGGAGATCTCTACAAGGCCTCCAAAGTTTCCACTCATGCTTTAGTACATCACACAGTTGATCCTTGTGAACTTTGGCATAGAAGGTTTGGACACCTTCACTACACAACTCTCCTAGGATTGCAGAAGATGGTCACAGGTATGCCATAAGATTCTCCAAAACATGAAGGAATCTATAAAGGATGTGCTCTAGTTAAGAACACTAAGAAATCCTTTCCCAGAAGCAAGAGTAGTTCTAAAGGCATTTTGGATTTGATTCATTCTAACATTTGTGGGCCCATGTCTTCACCCTCCTTGAGTGGGTGTTTATATTATGTCTTGTTTATTGATGACTACTCTCGGAATTCTTGGATTTACTTCCTTAAGGCCAAGAGTGAAACCTTTGACAGGTTCAAAGAGTTCAAGACACTGATTGAAAATCAAACTGGCAGGCACATCCGTATCTTGAGATCAAATAACAGAGGTGAGTATGAATCTAATGAGTTTGATGATTTTTGTCGAGAAGCAGGAATCAAGAAATAGCTGACAGTGCCTTACAACCCCCAGCAGAATGGGGTTGCAGAGAGGAAGAATAGAACAATCTGTGAGGCTGCTAAAGCCATGATCACCGATCTAGATCTTCCTTTGTCTTTGTGGGCTGAAGCCACCTAAACTGCAATATACATTCATAACAGAAGCCCACATGCTATCTTGGGTGAGAAGACTCCTGAAGAAGTCTTTACCAAGAAGAAACCTATAGTTGATCACATGAGGATATTTAGTACTCCTGTGTATGTTCATGTGCCAAAAGAGAAGAGGGCTAAGCTAGAGCCCTCCGGTAAGAAAGGTATCTTTGTTGGATACAGTGATTGCTCGAAGGCTTATCGAGGATACCTGGACAGAGGCACATTGAGGTCAGGAGAGATGTGATCTTCCATGAGGAAGCTGTGTTTCGTAAAACACTAGAGCTTTCACCGAAAGATGCAGTTGCTCCACTTGAGTTTCCAGATTCAAAAATTCAGAGGGAGGAAGAGGAATTTGATAATCAAATTCCAGATGTTCCTGAAAACATTAAAAGTCCACTAGAAGAACTACTTCAAGTTCCTCCTTCCAAAAGGAGACCTGCTTGGTACCGAGAGACGGTACAAGAAGCCGAGAAGCATAAAGCTCCTCCTGGGACTTTCAGAGAAAGCACGAGACCACAGAAGTACTCTGGTCTCATGAGTCAGCTTATCAGTTTAGAACCTTCATCATATGAAGATGCACCAAGTAAACAGGTATGGGTTGATGCCATGATTGAAGAGTATAAGTCAATCATGAAAAATGATGTTTGGGAAGTTGTTCCCAGACCTGCAGGAAAGTCAGTAGTGACTTCCAGATGGCTTTATAAGATCAAGCATGCTGCAGATGGCAGCAGGGAGAAGTATAAAGCCAGATTTGTAGCTTGTGGCTTCACTCAAAAAGAAGGCATTGACTATGACGAGACATTTGCTCCTGTTGCCAGGTACGCTACCATCAAAACCATCATTTCACTTGCTGTAGTTTTCAGATGGAAGTTACATCAAATGGATGTAAAGACAGTCTTTCTCAATGGTAAGGTTGAGGGAGAAGTTTATATTGATCAACCTGAAGGATTTGTTACTCATGGGAAGAAGACCCATGTATGTAAACTGAAGAAAGCCTTGTATGGACTGAAACAGGCTCCGAGAGTCTGGTATGCCAGGATGGATGGATTTCTCCATAGCTTGGGGTTTTCCAAAAGTATAGTTGATCCTAACTTGTACTTTAAAGTTGTTCATAATCATGTCTTGATACTTGTTCTATATGTAGATGACTTGTTTCCTACAGGTGACAAACAGTTGATAGACCAGTGTAAGAGGGAGCTTACCTCTGAATTTGAGATGAAAGATCTCGGATTGATGCATTACTTCCTTGGCTTAGAAGTCTGGAAAAATCCAGGTGAGATCTTCCTGACGCAAGGAAAGCATAGTTTTAAAAATCGGAATCGGACTCGGAATCGGTCGAGGGTCAACTCGGAATCGGAATCGAAATCGGTAATGAATCGGTCATAAATCGGTCGATTTGAATTTAATGAATCGGTTTGCTAAAAAATACATCAAATACTTAAATTTTAAAGGAAACAACATTTTCAAGATTATAATCCATGATTCCAAGGCATTGAAGACAACTTAACCAAAATCTACTCATGTATATACCATATAAGAGTCAATATATCAAAATGGTACAAAGTGCACTGTAATCTGAAGTCTGTGACTATACTCTGTGCAATACATAAATGATAATACATGTAACATATCTAGGATACTAGAACAAAATACATAATCCATGAGGCCTAGGCGGCTAGGCCCTATATAGTCCAAACCGGAACCGGAACCGGAACCTATAAAGCAGTTTGTTTGGAAACTAAGTTCTTGGAGTAATAACTAAGTTTGTTCTATGTTGGCTCAGACACTGTTTAGTGTTAACTACTAGTAATGCTGATTGTTTTAAACTGGAATTTTGATACTGCTGTTTACCTTTTGACATCCAAATGCCAATATAATGCATATCGACATCCAAACATGCAATATCAAAATCAAGGAAATTGTCTTTATTTCTTTTGGATTTGTATTGCAAGTTGTTTATCAGTTAAATTCTTGCACTATGAATATGAGATTATAAGAGCAACTTGGAATTCATCTCAATTTTGTATGCATGTAGCAGATTTATTTTTGTAAATCTATCATTGTTAAAAAAAAAGACAGTAGAACTTTGTAGTTAAAATTTGTTGCACAGATATGGTTTTCTTTATTTCAAGATCTATTATATATCTATAGTATAGATCTGTCTATTGTGTATCTATTGTAAAATAAGCGTGAGCAGATCTAATCATAGTACTTCCGACAGTCAATTGTAAATTCTTTCAAAGCAAAAGAATGCATGGCAGTTGATCCCAACTATCAATTGGAGGGCCATTAGCTGGAAGGTTTTTGATGCCCAATTTGACATATTTAAGTCACAACTGAGTGTCCCA
>LPNX010003684.1:169606-192050 GCA_001517045.1 Pseudotsuga menziesii
TGGATTGAATTAGCTATGCGTGAGATTTGTTGGAATTCCAGATCTCAGTCAATTTTCACTTATGCCCAAAATCGAGGTCCTGGATCAACATATGCAGGGTCAATTGTCCAATTTATTACATTATCAGCTGGATTTTAACTCGCCCACAGGCTTGAACCTGCCCAGCTCTATAGAAGAAGAAATTTCTATTTGAATCCATGTAGAGGCTCGGGCTGGACAGCATGATTTGCTTCTACATACTAAAAAATGAAAACAAATTGGCATTTTCCAAACCGGACCGGTCAGGCTCGAAACCGGCCGGTTGGACCGGTTAGTTACCGAACCGGACCGGTTTGGTACCAAACCCCCGGTTCGGTACCAAACCGGCCGGTTCGGTAACTAACCGGTCCCCGATCCGGTTAACCAACCGGTTTGACCCGGTTTGGTTCCGAACCGGTGAACCGGCCAGTTTCGGTTCCGGTTTGGACGATTTTTAAAACTATGAAGGAAAGTATGCAGTAGTATCTTGCAGAGATTTGGAATATGCAAGATTGCAAGTCCATGAGCGTACCAATGACTACCAACTTGACAAAGTTGTGGGATTCGGCCTCTAGTTCATAGAGTGTGGACTCTACTCTATACAGACAGCTCATTGGTTCCCTGATGTATCTCGTGCATACGAGACCAGACATCTACTACACAGTGAAAGCACTGAGTCAGTTCATGTCAGATCCGAAGCACATACACTTGGTAGCTGCCAAACATGTACTCAGATATGTTCGAGGTACTATCACATATGGGCTCAAGTATATTTCCAGTAGTGGAGTATTATTATCTGGATACTCAGATTTAGATTGGGCTGGCAATGCAGTTGACCGGAAAAGTAACTCTAGTTATTGCTTTAGTATGGGATTGGCAGTGATCTCTTGGTCCAGCAGGAAGCAGAGTTCCATAGCTCAAAGTACAGCTAAGGCAAAATATATTGCTAGAAGCGATGCCTGCAAGGAAGCAGTTTGGCTCAGAAAGTTGTTATCTGATCTGTTCGAGGGAAAGCTTGACTCAACGATCATCCATTGCGATAATTAGAGTTGCATAAAGCTTTCGGAGAATCCAGTGTTTCATGACAGATCGAAACACATTGAAATGAGGTATCATTTCATCAAAGACCTAGTGCAGAGAGGTGCTATGAAGCTGTAGTACATTCGTACAGATGAACAGATTGCAGATATCTTGACCAAGCCTCTAACAGCATCAAAGTTCGTGTACTTTCGTGACAAGCTTGGTATGGCAGAGAATGCCTCTCTGGCTGAGAGGGAATGTTGATTTTTCTGAGCAGCATCAAGAGCCCTTATCTTAGGAGAATGGGACCACCTAGTCCGGGACCACGCTGAAGACTCAACCAGTGTTGAGTGACCATTCTGTTGAATGGTAGATATCTAGTCTGGGACGATGATATAGACCCAACTCTGCCCTGGGTAGACTCAACCTTGTGTTGAGTAGACATCTGGTCCAGGACCATGATGTAGACCAGTTTAGGACTGGTAGACTCAGCTTAGTTTTGAGTAGCCATTCTCTTGGAGAATGAAGACATTGTAAGCCCTAGACTGGGTCTGGGCATGTGTGGCACTCTGACCCTTCATCTATGGGCTTGGTGTGCTTCTCCAAGGATTAGCTACCCTTGGTCAAGTTACCCTAGTGCCAGATCTAGGTGTCACACAGTGTGTGAGATAAAAGCATTAATAACTCTCTTGGTTTATGATGATGTACTTTTGAAATAAAAAAGGACCACAGGGGCACTTGGAAAAAGGCTAAAGTCAAAAGTCAAATTAAATAAGGACTTTTGTACCACAAGAAAAGGACCAAAGGTGGAAGTCAAAGCTAAATAAGGACTTCTTATAAAAGTCAAAGATAAATAAAAGACCTTTCTTGGTAAGAAAGTAAAAGTGAAATTAGGAAAAGATTAAAATATTATTATTTTTATCTTTCTTAATTTTGTCCACTTATAGGTGAATGAAGACTATAAAAGAATATCAAGTCTTCTCATTATCACACACAAGTTTTCTCTAACAAGTGAAGCTGCTACTTATATTGAAGAAGATCTTTGCCTCAGCCTAGGGCATCATCAGCAAACCCTCAACTAGGGTGTTTATCAGTTTTCTTCATCTCAGAATTTTTGTGATAGCTCTTAAATTTTTTGGGGCAGCTCACACTCTCTCTCTCTCCTCACGGGCTGTCTATCTTTTCTTTATTCTCGGGCTGAGTATTTTGGGCAGGGGCACTGCCCTTTTTGTACACCCACGGGCAACCCCTCACAAGCCCTAATGTGAGAGCTGAAAGTTCCGTGAGTACCCTCAGGCAACCTCACAAGCTTACCTGTGAGGGTTTGGCCCGAGGGTTGCCTGTGAGGGTTTGGCCCTCAGCCAACCCTCGGGCAACCTAAGGCAGGCCCTAACAGGGCTACATGGCCATGAGCAGAGGAAGGAGCAGACGGGCAGCAATTGGGATTGGGCGGGCAGCAGTCGGGTAGGGAGCAGACCGTGGGCAGCAGAAAAGGGACAATCAGGCAGTCAACGGGCAGACCAAACTGGTCAAGGGGCAAAAAAAGCGCAGATCCGTACGGATCCGTACGGTCGTACAGTTGTACAGCAGAAGGATACAAACTGTCAATGACAGTCAAATCTTATTGGGGCAGCCTCTGTCAGTTTCGGGCAGGAGAGAGAAAATCTCAGTTTTTCTGGAAAGCCCTAAATTGGTAATTCTTGTAAATTCTGGAAATTGTGGGTAAAATTATCAGTCTGATTTTTACTAATAAATTTTACAATTTTGTGGGTAAAATCCAGATCTGGATTCGAGGAACTTTTTGAAGAATTTTCTGAGTCATCCCATTTACGAGATGAGCTATTAATGCTTTTAGGGTTTTTGTCCTTTGAAGGTTTCCCCAGAGAAAAAACTTGTGTCCATTGTGCTGATGTGATGAATGTGTTTTTACTGTACTGCTGTATTGTTTAAAGTGTATCTGCAAATTTTTAAGTTATATGCTAATGCTAAAATTCAACACAAACTTTGCCGCATAGTCTTCTACTGCTGCAAACACTACCATGTCTCTCTGTCTTCCTTTTCTTCTTCTCGAGACATTTAGAGGCATAATGTCCCATCTGACCACATTGGGAACACCTGGCTGATGTCTTTCTTCTTTTTGTTAGCTTTTGTTGCAAGTGCCACGTTCTACTCCACTTCTTCACTAACGTGACTACCATAAGACCCCTCTCTAATCTCCTCGGTAAAATCATCCCACAATCTGGACCAATTAGGAAACTTTTCTCTACCTACAATGCACTTCACAAAGACATCCCACTTCTTGGTAAAACCCTTCAGGGCTATCCTCACCAATTCTGAATCAGGAACAATCTCTCCCAAAGCTACTAACTCGTCCTTAACTTGTGCCACACGAGGTAAGTAGGAGGCTACACCGTCATCCTTGTTCATTTTGACATTGTGTAGCTTGTCTTTTAGTGCCATCTTGCGGTTCTCGTTCTTGGCTTCAAACAACAAGTTCAAATTATCCCACATGTCTTTAGTTGTTTTCTTTTCTGCTAAACGTGGAATGAGATGATCTTTCACTCCATCCAAGATTGCAATTTGGGCTATGGCTTCAAGGGCTTCAAACTCTTCAAGTTCATCCCTATTTATTGGTTTGGTCATCTTAGAGTTTGCAAAACTCTATATTTTCCATTCTTTCAATATGGCAGTAATCCTTACTTTCCATGGGATGTAATTGGATACACCATCCAACCTATCCTCATACCGTATGCTCATCATTGGAAAACAACCTACAACAAATATTAACTAAAAGGCAACACAACTTCTTTTAACTGTGAATCACAATCTTGAACCCTACTTTAGTATCGCTCTGATAACATGAAGAAAAATGACATTAATATGAAAACTTCTCATTCACACATTCTGTCAAACACTTGAACATCTAGGGTTTTAATTAAACATTTTACTCATAAAGTATAAAATTAAAACCACCACTCCAAGATCTTGAAAACTGAAGTATCAATCAAACACATGAAACACAGAAGTTTTGGTCAAAAGACTGGGCAAAATCCCAACTTGGGGAATACCCTAAAGAAGAATACTCAGAAAAAACTTCAAGACACTGAATTTTTCCTTCAACCCTCACTGACAAAATTGCAAACATTAATTTCAACAGCACTCTACCTCGAAAATCGTGCCAACTAATATTTTCATGTTAGTAGATGCGAAATGGGGATTTTGATGCCCTAGGCTTTCTATGAGCCGATTAACGGCTTCTCTATAACCTGCTACTCCCTGCGATTACCATCATCACCTCTCTGAACCTTGTTCCCAGCTCCCCTGACCTTTCCTATAGTCACCAGTATGGGGGGGACGCAATGTCCCCCCTAGCCATTACTAGATGCCTGCCCCATGCAGCTACAGGAAACTGCACAATCCTCAGATATTCCTCCACCCACTGACATCCTGGAATCTGAAGCTGTCAAGTCTACAGAGGAAACGCACAACATGCACACGGCAGCCGATAAACCCCGAACGCACACATGCATAAGTATGCCCTCAGAAAAACCCAGAATTAATCTGCCCCCTTCCAAAATCAATGCCAGAATCAAATACATGAAGACGTATGCTCTCATCGGGAAATTCATTGGAATTTAACCCACTGAAAAAGCTCTGCTCCACTAGATCACCGTCAAATGGATGCCCAAAGCCCATTTTGACGTGCAGCTAGGCTCAAAAGGTTTTTTCACGATCATTTTTCCCTACTGGAGGACAGGGACCGTGTACTGGAAGGAGGGCCTTACTTCTTCAACTCTGCGGTTCTCTTCCTCAGGAACTGGGTTGAACGCTTCAACCTTGACACAGAAAACTTTTCCTGGGCCCTGGTCTGGGTCCGGCTATACTCACTCCCTAGGACTACTGGGACGAGGAGACTCTCAAAGACATCGGAAATGTGTTGGGAGACTTTGTTAAAGTGGCAGATCAAACAAGACAACAAAGGTACACCTCTTATGCTCGAATCTGCATTTATATGCACATTGCTAAAACCCTACCAGAGTCCATCATACTCGCACATGAAGATATAGAATGGATTTAGCCACTGGATTATGAACATGTGCCCTTCAGATGCAGAAAATGCCATGAGCATGGTCACCTATATCAAGATTGCCCCAAGAATAAAACTCGCACGGAACAGAACCTCTCCACTGATGAAGAAGGTTTCAAGAAAGTTACCAACAGAAGAAGACAAGGGATAAAAAACCCTATAGTCAGCAAACCCTCGAATCCCTCCATTAGCAATAGCTTTGAGATTCTTGAGTCCCATAATGAAGATCCAGCTAATGCAAAGACAAAGGCCCCCCCTACATTGAAACGCCCTCACCATAGGCTCAAAAAGGCAAGAACATAGATGAATCCAGCCAACTTGCTAAGGAAGATTCAGATAAGCAACCTTAGCCCGCGCAAGAAGGCTTACATGATCAAGACTCTCTACTTTCCACACAAAATGGAGATGTCTTAATGGATGAGGACATGGGTGACAGATCTGGGGGACCTGGATCTATTAGGATTGGAAGACGCTTGCAAAAACAACACCCTTCATGACATTGCTCCCAAGCAAATCCAAATGCTCACTGACATACTTCATACAGCCAAAGCCAGCAATAAACTGGGTATCATTACTAGCAGCCCCAAAGAAACCAAGAAAAGCAGCAAGGAGACCAAAAAAAAGGACGGAAAACAGCTCTCCAAAGGATAGCCAATCTGGGCACCAGACTAGCAGAATCAGGACAATATACCCATCTTACAAAATTCTTCCCTTTCCATCCCACAGTTAATCAATGAAGATTATATCCTAGAATATAAGAGGCATCAACAGCCCCAGCAAGCACAGAATGATCAAAAAAAATCCAGCAAGATAAACCCACCATCCTTGTGTTACAAGAAACCAAATCCAGCAACACCAATCTTGAAACTCTCATGTCCAGACTCTAGCGCAGCAGCCAATCCATCTCTGTAAACTCCTCAGGGACCTTTGGCGGTCTAACCATCTCCTGTAACCCTGCGGAAGTGGAACTTGATAATTTCCTAGCTTTGCGCCACTCCATCTCAAGCCCATTTTCATCCTATAGGCACTAACCTTCATGGCAGGATCACTAATGTTTATGGCCCCCATCTCCCTAATCATAAATTTTCCTTTCTGAATTTTCTCCAATGGCTCATCTAGGACCAAGACCATTCCATTGATATCCTTGGTGGTTATTTCAACCTCATCACCTCTCTACAGGACAAACGAGGAGAACGATGCATACTCTCATAGGAAGACAAGCTCTTCAAGGAGTACATTGACAACAACAGCCTGATTGATCTCAACACAAACAATGGGATCCATACTTGGAACAATCGCAGAGGCGGAGCTACTGAGATTGCTTCCAAGCTTGATTGTTTTCTCCTCACCTAATATCTCATGCTCAGGAATGAAGAACTTCACGCCTCTATTCTCCCTACTGCCGATTCTGATCATTGGCCCACATGTTTACATTGGCAGATGGATGAAGCAACCAGGGGAAAGCTCTTTCGATTCGAAAAATTTTGGCTCACCCACCCAAATTTTTCCTGAGATGATCAAGGAGTAGCGGCAGAACACTCAACTCACAAGTACTTCTTGCATGTTCAGACTTAAACCAAATTAAAACTTCTCAAGCAACACCTCAAGCATTGGAACCAGCACACCTTTGGGAATATCTTCACAAGTAAAGCCCTTCTGGAATAGGAAATGGATCATCTACAACAGCAAATCATCACATCCGGAAGAACAAAGGAAATTATCAAGCAGGAACAACATCTCCATTTAAAGATTGTGGAAAGAACTAAACAAGAAGAGATCTTTTGGAAGCAAAAATCACGAATCAAATGGCTTCATGAAGGTGAACGTAATACCTCTTTCTTCCATCGATCTACTATCCAACATCGCATGCATAATCGCATCACCCACCTAAAAAATACTAAATAGTGAAGGCATCCAGCTGGAGACCTAAAAAGACATGGAAACTAAGCTGGTTTCTTTCTATGAAGATCTCCTCATTGAGAATGAGCAGGATAGGGAGCACGCTATGCAAGAAGTTACTTCACACATTCCCTCATTGGTCACGGCAGATCAAAATGCCATGCTCATGAGACCCACCACACTTCAGGAAGTGGAGACAACCATCAGACAAATGAAAGAAGACAAAGCCCCTGGACCAGATGCCACGTCCCCACCCCTCTACCAGGGAGAGAACGCGACTATAATGCTATCAAATCTGGGAAATTTAAGTCCCATGAACATGATAATAAAATGCATTGAACTAAAAACATGTATAGATGCATAACAATTGCAAATATAGCGGAAGCAATTACATTTATTTAAGCATTCAACGTGTTCATATTAATTCGTAAACAAATACAGTTGCAGAGATAAAATACACAAGAATACTTATCTTGAGAAAAGCTTGTCCCGCAACCACTTATGTCGCTGCAACGTTCCACCCAACCATAGGCCAGTGTGCTTGTCAATCTCTCAGCACCACTGCCACCCTCGAGCTGGGCATGATTCCCACAAGGAATAAGGGAACACTAGCAGGCTCACACACAACTAAAGATGTATCAAAATTTAGCCAAGCCAAAACTGCATTTGGGTTTATCAGGCTGCTAAGGAGGTGGAAAGCTTGAACTACTAAGCTAGTGAGCTCAACCACAGAGCTATGGAGACCTGCACCAGATCTGGCTTGGCTTCTAAGACATCTACACACCCAACAAAAGGAAGCATCCCCTTCTCTGCTACACAGTCCCTCAGGATATGCCTTCCATTCCAGTGCTATTCAGGGTGTGCAAAGAAGAAAACCAGCGCCTTTAGATCTATCTGTGAAGTTCCTTCCTACACTAGAATTATCAAGCTAGTTCAGACCCAATTCCACCCCAAACCAGTTCAGACCAAGGAAAAATATGCACACACAGCAAGATACAAAATTCTAGGTGGAGGAAAAACGTTTTGCAACCAAAAACGGATTGGTAGAATGGGGAAAAACAACCCAGAATGAGAAATTCGAATTCAGCAACGATTATGGGCATTACATGAGCCAAATCGACTGCTACAAACCCCAAAATCGTAATTCTTTGCTGCCCATTCACTCCACATCACCAAAACAGATTTTCTGGGCATGCACAATGAGGAAAATGGCAGCAATTCGTGAATGAAAGAGCCCAGCACTGAGCATTACCAAAAGAACTTCCCAACCATGGGGAAAAAAAGAAGAAAACTACTTCCCACGTGAAGGAAAACACACAGCAGAAAAAAAAAACGTGAAGGAAAGAGAGCTCTCCAAGCTCCCAACTACGTGAGGAATGGAGGATGTGGGTGAACTACAGCATGGGCATGCAATTTTTGGGTGTTAACTTGCCCCAAAAGTCAAAATCGCGTTTCCCCAAAAACTGATGGCTTCTCCAATTCGAATTTGGATTGCCATACTCTTCCCATCCCCATGCAATAACTACCTCAACCAATTTCTGGCAGAAATAAATGATTGGGTGAGTAAGACAAGAAAGGTGGTTGACAGCTTGATGGGTTTTCCCCTTGACATTTGGCTTTTCCCCATTGGCTCAAGGTTTGAATATTTCCCCCCCTTTATCCTTAGGAAATCATGCCCCCATCTCTTTTAATGTTGCATTGACATAGCTAGTTGTGGTTTTTTTTTTAATTAAATTGCACATTGACATGATGTTCAAAATTTTAATGTGCATGGCTAGCACGAAATACCATTGGCATCGATTTTAATCGCCAAAACATAAAATGCTAAATCGATGGTGGGGCTTTTGCCTTTATAGCTCCACACCACGATTAAATACAATATTTACATCATATACATTTTTAATGCAAACGGGATCAAAACCAAGGTGTTACACCAAATGGCTTCACAGTCAACTTCTTTCACTCCTGCTGGGACTTGCTCAAACACGAGGTATGGGAAATTGTGGAAGAGTATCACAAAACTTAGAGGATTCTATCGACCATCAATGCCACCTTTCTCGCGCTTATTCCCAAGGAAAACAACGCTTCCACTCCCAGTAAGTACAGGCCAATAGCCATTTGCAATGTTCTTTATAAAATCATTACTAAATAGTAAAATCATTGCTAGTCGCATCAAGCCCCTTCTGCCTTCTCTCATCTCCCCTAAACAAACTGGTGGAAGAGTATCACAAAACTTAGAGGATTCTATCGACCATCAATGCCACCTTTCTCGCGCTTATTCCCAAGGAAAACAACGCTTCCACTCCCAGTAAGTACAGGCCAATAGCCCTTTGCAATGTTCTTTATAAAATCATTACTAAATAGTAAAATCATTGCTAGTCGCCTCAAGCCCCTTCTGCCTTCTCTCATCTCCCCTAAACAAACTGGCTATGTGGAAGGTCGTCAAATACTTGATGGGATCATTCTTGCCCATGAAGTCATCCATTCCCTCAAGATCTCTAAAAAACCTAGCATGCTGCTCAAACTCGATCTTTCCAAGGCCTTTAACAAACTCAGTTGGGTCTTCATAGAAAAAACCCTGCTAGCCTTTGGCTTTGATCCTACCTGGATCCGTTGGGTCCTCCGTCTCATATCCACTGCCTTTTTCTCTATCCTCATCAATGGTGCTCCCTCAAAACCTTTTAATCCTTCCCGGGGCATAAGACAGGGAGATCCGCTCTCCCCCTTCCTCTTCATTCTCATGACAGAAGGACTGGGTCGAATGCTCATTCATGCAAAAGCTCAAGGAACTCTCAAAGGTCTCACGCTCCACGAGCACACCCCCATCACACATCAACAATTTGTGGATGACAATCTGCTAATGGGGCATCCCTTGGTTCAGGACGCCAGATCCATTAATAACATACTCTCCACTTTCTCCAAAGCGTCAAGCATGACCATCAACCTGGAAAAGTCTGAAATTTTTTTCTTCCATACTCCCCTCCCCACCCAGAGAAACATCACCAAAATTCTGGGTTTTAAAGCTGCCAATCTCCCTTCGAAGTACCTTGGTGCCCCACTCATTGATTCTGGACTCAAACACTCCTCCTGGAAGCAACTTTTAACCAAATTGGAACTTTGTCTCTCTCAATGGACTCTGCGCACCCTCAACCTTGTTGGACGTCTTGTCCTCATCAAATTTGTCCTGCAAGCCATGCCTCTCTACTTATTCTCTGTCCTAGCTGCCCCGAAATGGGTCCTTAAATCTATCAGAATGTTGCAGCGCACTTTTCTCTAGCAAGGGGACAAAAACTCGCATCATTGGGCCCTCGTCAAATGGGACACAGTCTACCATACAAAAGAGGATGGTGGTCTCAGGCTTCAGGATCCAGTGCAAAGCAATGAAATCTTAAGTGCTAAAATTTGGTGGAATTGGATCACCAAAAATCACAGCCAATGGGCACAACTCTGGAACAAAAAATATGTTGCGGACTGGCCAACTCAGCACCTCGTCAGGTATTCTCAAAACATCAAAGGCTCACTGATTTGGAATGCAGCCAACTCTCAAAGACCAATAATTCAGCAACACAACTTCTGGGAAATCCATGACGGCTCATTCACCAACTTTTGGACCAGCTTCCCCCGATGGAGGATACTTTCAATCTACATGCACTGCACGATCTTCTTCTGATTCCCTCTCATGATAAAGTTCTCTTCTTCTGGTCTACAAATGAACACGCAGACTTTCGAGAATGAGCCACCCGGGACAAGTGGCATCCGCTGCAACAACAGATCTATTCAAGAGCACTGTGGGAGGAACTGCAACAACGATGCATAAGACTAAGACAAGGAAATGATATTCTTCTATGGGGCTACAAACCCAAAGGTATGTTCACCACAAAAGAAGCCCACCAACTTCTCAACACCTCCAATGAATAGTCTGATCCTTGTTGGACCAAGATCTGGGGAATAAAAACCTGGCCCAAAGTCGATACCTTTCTTTGGCTCGTAATACACAGACACATTCTAACCTGGGACAATCTCCTCAAGCGTGGTTTCATTGGTCCCTCACAATGTTCGCTATGCAAAGAACAAGAGGAAACCTTGGATCACATCTTCGATCAATGTCCCTTCGCCAACCAACTTTGGAACCGAATCGCTATCATCTGCAAGAGAACGGATCACTATCATGATAACATCACGGACACCATCAAAGGTTGGAACAACCATCCTTACCAGAATCCTCTTCTTAATAGAATCTGGCAGCTCATTCCGGGCTTCCTCATCTGGGGCATCTGGAAAGAACGCAACCTCAAGATATCCAAAGGCAGAGCCAATACAGTAGAAATGATCTGGATTTAATGTCGACAGCACATCAAGGAGACCACTTTGCTCACCAGATGGCAGGAGAAAGATCTTCATGCCAACCCTCGGGAAAAAGACATCCTAAAAAACTAGCTCTCTCATATCCCTCCTTCTCTTGTTGCCCCCGACTCTCGCTCTCCTCATCCTTCCACTCCCCCCACCTGGAAATCCCCACTCAAAGGATTTCTCAAACTCAATTTCGACGGGGCCTCAAAGGAAATCCCGGTCAAGCAGGATTTGGAGGTGTCTTCAGATCAGCCTCGGGCCAGATTCTTTGTATCTACTATGGCAAATTAGGAATCGAAAGCAACAACGCGGTCGAGCTCAACGGTCTTCTTCAAGGTATTCGCATTGCCTTCACTCATGCCCTATTTCCACTTATAGTTTAGGGAGATTCAGAGCTAATCCTAAACATGGCCATCAAGCTTCAACATGGTTCTAGCAGTGCCAAAGTTTCCTCAAGCTGGAGACTGGATCATGAACTTCAACAACTAGCTCTGCTCCTATCCCAACTGACGGCTATCAACTTCCAGCATGTTCAAAGAGAATCCAATTCCCTTGCTGACAAAATTGCTAAATGGGGAGTTCTCTCAACGTCATTTCTTCAACAAAGCACCCTGGCGGAGATTCCAAATGCTCACTTTAAACAAGAATGTGTCCTTATTGTTGCAAAGGATATCACCTCGGATGCGGGTGTTCATTTGAAGACCAAGGCCAAAGGTTAAGGTGACGAGGCATACAATTGTGCCTCCCTGTCACCTGCCTGATGTCACCCTTCCGTCATCCAGGGGCTGGCTGCCTTCTTCCTCATGGCTGCGCACCTTAATCACTGGATAGGACGTGGAGATCCCATAGCTGTTGGACTGTACAGGGTCATCACTTCACAGCTGGCTCATCTTAATGAATTGTCTCGTTCTACACGCCGCCGTGCTAAATGCTCAAGGCATTCGCCACTCCGTCACCCTGCTCATTTGCTCATAGCACCCTGCTCATTCTGCTACCTCTCTGCCTCCTGCTTCTCTGGCTTCCCTCTTCTTCTCAGCCATGTCACGACGCCAGAGAGGAACTCCTCGTTGAGATCGCATTGGGAGAGGAACCCACATTCAGCGCCATGTTCCTTTCAACGCACAGGCCATCAACGATGGCTTTGATCTTGAAATTTCGGACTCCTTACGCACCATCATCAACGACTGGGAGTATAAGCTCTCAGGCTCCCTCACAGCTGCAAGTCGAACCTCCGAACGTCGCAAAAATTATTGTGTTTTCAAGAATCTTTTGGTTTGTCTTCTGCTCCGTTTCTCCACCCAGCCTCTCCTCGACATCGTCCCTCCCCCACCCCAAGCCCCTGCAGTTTCCTCGACTCCTTCTGCCCTCCCTACGTCCAATTCTACACCCATCCCCTCGACTGTTCCCCCTGTGGTTCCTATGGACTGTGAACCCTCCTTCCTCCCTCCCTCCGCAGAGCCGTATGAAGACCATCTCAGCTGGAAAAAGCACCTTCAGTCTGGTATCTCTGAAGAAAACCGAGCCCCTCCCGATTAAAAGTCCTCCATCGAGTAAGAAAGACGCCGACAGCAGCAGCGAAGAAGACACTTCTAACAATGAAGACGCCTCTAGGGACGCGGCCGACGATAAGGACGAAGCAGGCAAGCCAAGCTCCACAGGCTTCGGGACTCCTATCATTAAGGAGCCGTATTTCAAACCTTAGCCAGGTTTCTTGTCTTCAAGCTTCTCTTTTTGTTATGTCTCAGGAATTCTGGAATTCTCAGGTCAAAAACTCTAGACTGTTAAACATGTTCTTTTGTAAAAGAGTTAAATCTCTTCTATTTTGGATCTGTTTTCCCTCATCAAGGGAGGATCTGGTAGACTTTTTTGGTTTGTCATCTCCTCTAAGGTAGACTGAACCTCTACACCTTCCCGTTCCTCTCAGTAGGACAAATTCTATGCTCGGTAACACTTTTTGTACCACTATTATTTTTCTTCAATAGAATAGTTCATGAACTTACAAAAAAAAATCGTGCCAACTAATAGTTGTACGGTTGTCCACATGTGTTGTACGAAACTGTACTTTCTACCTCAAAATTTGTGCCCTCCCGTGTTTGCAATAAATGCTGTCACTTTCTTGGCATTTGTGCCCACACTTGTGACTGCAATTAATGCGCAGGTACTGTTGTATGGTCTCTACAGGATGCCTAAGGAACCATGTTGTTGTCCTTCTCTTGGAATTCATGCCACCTTTGCTAGGGTATCTCTTCTTTCTCCTCTTTTCTTCTTCTTCCTCTCTGATGGTGAGTGTCTTTATCAATGTCCTTTCACTTTGTTTTATACTTCAATTTTGCAACTACCTTTTCTAACTACCCTAATCCAGGGTTGAGAATTAATTACAAGATCAAGGGTCATCATTAAAAACCCACTTTTAATAATTAAATAGATTAATTATTAAATACATCACTTAAAGCGACCCACTTTATAAAGTACAAAACATAGATACTTTATATATATAAAAAGTCGCTTTTTTTACATAAATATACAAAGGAAAAAGCCTTAAGTCCTTCTCATCACACTCACACCAAAAATATGAGAAAAAACCTTCAAAGTTATCATTTTCCAACACTCCCTCCTAAGGAGGAAGGTCCACGGCACTATTTGTATCTCCACCTCTAACTCCTAATACAGCTCCCTCCTGCTCTAGAATCTCTCTCGAATACAAGTGTTGATCTCCATACTAGAACTCTGAAGCCTGAGACTCGACCTGAGCCTCATCCACCTGCTCATCATCACCATCACTAGACTGGTTGAGTCTCCTGCCAGTACTCTAGAGAGAATCTCTCCTCATCAAAAATATGCACATCATATGCAACTCTCACCTCATCTTCTGACTCTGACAACCAACCACCTCCTCCTGTATGTACAATATGCCTTCTCAAAATATAGAGTATGTCCCTACGATCACCTAACAGAATGGTAGTACCAATTGGCTCATCCCTCTAATACAAGAAAACATGACCAAATCTCACCATCACCCATAACCTTCATCCTCAAAGGATGACACCGAGAGTTTGCTAACTCTCGTCCCAGGAACAAAGAGCACTCAGTGTATCTCCAAGACCTCACCAAGGTCTAGTTAGAACCTGTCTGTTCCAACCCCTAGTATTGCCACCTGTGGACTGTTTATATCTGTCTGAACATGATGTCCTAGTCCCAACTCCGTGACAATCTTAAGGGTATCATAGATTACTCCACTGTCAACAACCCAAACATGCTAAAAAACAGAGCTCCCTATACTGGAATCAATAGAGACAAGAGAAAACTCTTGCTCAAACGTTGTTGCATAGTCTTCTAATGCTGCAAACGCTGCCATGACTCTCTTTGTCTTCCCTTTCTTCTTCTCAGGACATTTAGAGGCATAACGTCCCATCTGACCACATTGAAAACATCTGACATGACTGATGTCTTTCTTCTTTTTGTTAGCTTTTGTTGCAAGTGCCACGTTCTACTCCACTTCTTCACTGACCTAACTACCCTGATACCCCTCTCGGATCTCCTCCTGAGTAAAATCATCCCACAATCTGGACCAACTGGGAAGCTTTTCTCTACCTACAATGCACTTCACAAAGACACCCTACTTCTTGGTGAAACCCTTCAGGGCTATCCTCACCAATTCTGAATCAAGAACAATCTCTCCCACAGCTACTAAATCACTACCTGTGATGATGATGTCGTCCACATAAATGACTAGTAAGATGATATCATTACCACTGCTTTTGACACATAAATTGGCATCTAAAGGACTTTGTTGGAACTCCTGCTCAACTAAGTACTTGATGTACCATGCCTTGGGTGCCTGCTTCAAGCCATATAGCGCCTTCTTTAATTTGCAAACAAAGTGATCTTTCCCTGAAACCTTAAATCCATGTGGCCGATACATATAGACCTCTTCCTCCAAATCTCCATTGACGAAGGCGCTCTTCACGTCCATTTGATGGACCTTCCATCCACATTGTGTTGACATGGCTAGAACAAGACAGATGGTGCTCATCTTTGTTGTGGGAGAAAAGGTCTCCTCATAATCAATGCCCTCTCGTTGAGAGAACCCTTTAGCTACAATCGTACTTTGCACTTGCCAATATCCACATGCCTTGTTTTTGACCTTGTACAATTTGTATCCAATGGGATTCTTCCCTAGTGAAATGTTGTGAGATCCCGAGTCTGATTTTTCATCAAACTTTCATGTTCAACAGTCATGGCCATCTCCCATTTAGGTCTCCCTTTAGCTTCATCGAACACTTGTGGCTCAAATGCTTCTAAACATTGGCCATAAGAGCAAAGTTGACTGTGTTGGGTTTTTGTTTGCTCTTTCCTTGCGATGATCATCCCTCGATCATTTCTACTGCTTGAAGATCTCCGATGGTGTTGAGCCACCACTTGGGTGGTTGCTTGTTGTCTCCCTAGTTGGGAACCTCCACACCATTAATAGGACTAGAACTTGCACCTGTGTCCATCCTATTACCGGCCTAAGTCTAGGATACTCCTTAGAATAATCAGAATCTTCCTCCCTTCCAGGTGGAGCTATCTGAAGCTGAACACTTGAATCATGAGCCATGATGGGTGGTTCCATGGTAATTTTGAACTTTGATGAAGAAGAATGGAATGGTCCAGTTTCCTCATCAACTATGGCATCTCTACTGTAGGTCACCTAATTGGTTTCGAGATTAATCAACCTATAGGTTGTGATTGTTGTTATTACCTTGCAAGCATCAGTTTCCTGCTCTTAGGTTCAAGTTTGGTTATCTTCTCATCTAGAATCGAGGCATATGTAGTTGAACCAAAAACCTTAAGATGGATGACTCTAGGCTTCATCTCAGACCATACTTCCTCAAGGGGCTTCTCCTTCCTCGCCAACATGAGAGATCTTTTCAACAGATATAGTGTTGTGAATAATGCTTCAACCCAAAACCTGATAGGAACTTATTTGTTTTGCATCATACATTTGGCCATCTCTGTGAGTGTGTGGTTGTCTCTCAACCACTCCATTCTGTTGTGGTGTAAAGTGTGGTGTATTGTCTTTGTAATCCATGTTTAGCAACAACAAAAAAAATTAAGTCTTTGGAGCAAAATTCCCCTCTATTTTCAGACCAAAGAGTGGTTATGTTAGGATTATTATTAATCCTCCCTTTGACCACATAGTCTAATTGTCCATTTTCCTGGCTTAGGAGGTCTTCATCACACCACTAGTGCATGGGGGACACACCTAGGGGACATCTGCCACTTACTACACCTGATTGCATGAGTTTAGGAGCCCCAAGGACCAATCCCTATAATTTAGGAACCCACTCTGAGTGCCACCAACAATCTCCTTCAATGGACCTTGGTAGGTAAGCAGTTATGTTCAGTTATGCTCTAGTTACTATCAATTAGATCACAATCAGTTAGCCTAGCGCCAGTTTGCATGATTGAAGGGAGTGTGAGTGCCTTTTGTCACCTAACCTCATCAGTTAACTGATTGTAGACTAAGTTAGTTATCTGGAGTTGCATTAGTGAGCTCTAGTGGTGATTTTTTCACGGTGAGTTAGCTCAGGAGTCGGTTTGAGTTGGTAAATTCGAATCCTATCTTTAGCATTCGAATTCTCCTATATGTGCAACCAATGTATTCCATATTATTTACTGATTCATGAATATAATCATATTATTCCAATTTTGTCTCTATGTGTGAACAATTTTTCCATGAGTAATTGATCAGCCTATGTTAAATTCTTCTCTCTATTATGCAGCATTCTCTTCTCATTTGAATTCATGCAGGCTGATGATCCTATGCTTCATATAATTTAACATGGTATCAGAGCAGGTATCCATGCCTACCTCGAACCTCGAAAACTTCCATTGATGCACCAGAAGCCATTGAGTTTCCACATAATTACTAGAATAATTCCATTACTCCCTCTAGATTATGTCCAGAGAAGTCTATCCAGGTGTGATGTACTCAAAGAAAGTGCACATGTCGAAGTGAAGGGTGTTTGGGCTAAATTAATGCGAATTGAAAATATTTTGCAGTGTTTTTGCAGGTACATTCAAAGAATTTCTGAAGATTTGTTAATCAATACAGGTGTGAAATGGAGAATTCAGCAGCTCTCGCTCCCAGAATCCTTACTCCTTTCATTACCTTGAATGGAGAGCAAACATGCAGATTGCCTCGCGCAACAAAGGTATACAAGATGACGATGGGCAGAGTAACCGAACCCCATCAGTGTATTGAAAAACCGAAGCATCCACATCTCCAAAGAGTTGTTGTTCCATCTTGATGGACTCAAGACTCCGAAAGAAGTACGGGATAAGCTCAAATCCTTGTTTGGCAAGCAAGATGACCTGAGGGGCCATATCCTGGAGAATGAGTTGATAGCACTACAACCTAGTAACTTTGACACAATACAGCTATTCTTCACTAAATTCAAATCATTGGTCATGGAATGCAAGTAATGCAGGATTGAGAAGAAGGATGAGCAATTGGTGCTCTCCATACTGAGCAAACTTGGCTCAAAATTCTCAGTGCTTGTCTCTACTTTTCACTCTGAAAGACTGACTACTCCTAATTGGTGAATGCCATCCCTTGATGCTTCACAGAGTCTCTAATCCAAGAAAAAGACAAGCTGATACAGATGGGAACTCTCAGAGCCTCTCCAAATCAAGATCTCTTAGCTGGTGAGACAAGGAATGCGCAAGCAAGAAGGACGCAGAAAAGTGAAGAGAAAAAACATTGAAATTGAACCTAAAGATGATTTGGTCCATCAGATGAAGCTCAGGCTCTAGGAAGGACAAACATCAAAGGTCTAATAAAGGAAAATGCTCATACTATAAGAAAGGAAACCATATAGAAGTATTGTATGAAGAAGACCATTAATCAAATGGAAAAACGCCTTGAGCAGCACAATATTTCCCTCCCTGAAGATGCAAGGAAGACTAACTCTGGAGAAAAGACTGAAGATCATGATGAGAGATGCCATGCACTAAAGGCTAGTTGTTCAAAATCAATGCCTTCCTCATCGATTCAGGAGCCTCCAATCATATGGTTGCATCCAGAGAATCATTCTCTTCATTACAACTTACCAATGGTCCGAGTATTCACATGGGTGATGACACCCAAATTCGAGTTGAAGGAAAGGGTTCTATCAAGTTAAAACATGGAATGTTCAAAGATGTACTCTATGTGTCGTCCTTCGCTGCAAATTTGTTATCTGTATACCAGATGACACATACTGGCCCACCAAAGCGAGTGGTATTTGGTCCTGACTTAGTGGAGATCTCAGATATCTCACCTGGGAAGATTATAGCAAAGGGTGTTGCAAACCATGCCTCAAAGGCATATGAATTCTCACACTTTCTGCCATACTCAGATCCAGTACGTCTCAGGCTCTCAGCTGCCATTTGAAAGGGGGGTAAAACCATTCTACCTACTCCTTTTACATATGATAATGTTTCCATTAGTGTTTCAGATTTAGAATCCGAAGCAGAGGACTCAGTTGAATCAATTGGTGAAATTGAAGATGAAGTTCACAGTGATCCAAATCCAAATCCAATCCCTACTCCCAATCGTAGGCCTAAATGGGCACAAGGTTATTGAAGCAGCTGGGAACATGACTGCAGAGCCATCTGACATGAGGAGAACAAGATCCCAGTTTCAGAAAGAGAACCTTGCGGTATGTCAAGCAAGTTCACTTCCTTCAGAGAGGTGCAACAAGATCCCAGTGAGATGCTACATGATGGTAAGCATTGATCAACAACCCTGCTCACAGAAGAACCAATTGGATCATGTCACTCTTCCTCCAGAAAGAGGAGACAAAGGCAACATTCCTTCTCCTGTCTATTATCGGATTGGAAGAAGATGGAAAATTTCACATGCACAGTCCCAAGATACTAGTGCACACAAGAACCAGCATTCTGCATTACTACTCCACAGAGATGCATATTGCAGCAATTTTTTCACAAGTTTTTGCTCAAGAAGAAATTTTTTCCCTCAAGTATGGAAGCTTGTTTCCTGATTTACCTGCTTATTTTGAACAAGGGGTTTTCCCATGAGGTTTTCTCCATTTCCTCAGTTGTATTAAGCAATTATTATTATTTTTACATTTAGATTGTATGGGTGACCTTTGGTCTTAGTTGCCAGGGCCCAAGTTGTCCAAAATCAGGATTAAGGGGGGGTGTTAGGATTATTATTAATCCTCCCTTTGACCACATAGTCTAATTGTCTATTTTCCTAGCTTAGGAGGTCTTCATCACACCACTAGTGCATGGGGAACACACCTAGCAGACATCTGCCACTTACTGCACCTGATTGCACGAGTTTAGGAGCCCCAAGGACCAATCTCTATAATTTAGGAACCCACTCTGAGTGCCACCAGCAGTCTCCTTCAATGGACCTTGGTATGTAAGCAGTTATGTTCAGTTATTGTCTAGTTACTATCAGTTAGATCGCAATCAGTTAGCTTAGTGCCAGTTTGCATGATTGAAGGGAGTGTGGGCTCCTTTTGTCACCTACCCTCATAAGTTAACTGATTGTAGACTAAGTTAGTTATCTGGAGTTGCACTAGTGAGTTCCAATGGTGATTTTTCCACACTAAGTTAGCTCAGGAGTCGGTTTGAGTTGATAGATTCAAATCCTATCTTTAGCATTTGAATTCTCCTATATGTACAACTAGTGTATTCCATATTATTTACTGATTCATGAATATAATCATATTATTCCAATTTTGTCTCTATGTGTGAACAATTTTTCCATGAGTAATTGATCAGTCTATGCTAAATTCTTCTCTCTCTTCTGCAGCATTCTCTTCTCATTTGAATTCATGCAGGCTGATGATCCTATGCTTCATAGAATTTAATTAGATATTGGACAACTAGATTCTTTTTCTACTAATGCTTTGAAAATTTGCAACTCGACAAACACTTCATATTTGAACTTCAGAAAAAACATCCACATCTTTCTACTATAGTCATCAACAAGTAGCAGAAAATACCTAGCAATGGTGATTGATGTTGTGTTCATTGGTCTACAAATGTCTACATGAACTAGTTGAAGGACTTTGCTTGCTCTCCAAGCCTTTCCTCCACCAAATGGCGTCCTGTGTTGCTTCCTTTCTTAGCAAGGTCCACATACTCCCTGAATCTTCTTCAAGATATTTGGAAGTCCATCTACAAGATTCTCTCGATCCAACTGAGAAAGGTAGGTGAGGTTGAGATGCTCATATCGTTGACGCCAGAGTGTATTGATGTCTAATCCACTCTTAGTTGCTAAGCATGCTCCTTGACTTGTCCATTGTCGACTAGTCAAAATTATCCATGGTCCTCCAAACCATGCCCAATGGTCTGTTGGGTCTCTTTGTCAACTATATAGAATTTGTGATTGCTAAAGTTGACAAAACGTTGTGGACAATGCCTCTAACTGAGAGCAAATTAAGCTCCATTCCTGGCACATAATGCACATCGAGGAAAACAAGTATGTTTCCTCCAAAGGAAATCTAAACATTCCCTTTCCCAACAGCCATGTACTCTTCACCAGCACCGAAGATCACTAAGCCTTTGAAGACATTGGGAGTGTACTCTGTGAACCAGTCTTTCTTGTAGGTGAAATGGCGAGATGCACCTAAGTCAATGTACCAAGGAGATGCTCTAGGATTAGTTGTTGGTTGTTTAGCCATGAAAGCATAGAAGGTTGACTCCTCCTCTAAGTTCTACGACATGAGCCTTCTGCTAAGGCCCTCCCTAGTTGGATTTTTCATCATCCAACCTCTTTCTACAAAACTTCTTCATATGGCCGGTATTTCCACAGTAGTGATATGCAATGTTCTCCTGACTCTTTGTGGAATCCTCTTTGTTGCCTTGTTCTTTCTTCTTGACCAATTTACCTTTGCCCTTGAAATTGGCAGCAAAGGCTTGTTCTGAACTCTTTATCGTACTACAGCTTTCGAACTATGTCTTCCATCTATGCTATTGTAAGAGCTTGTCGCAAAGCTAGTCCAACTTCAGGACAACATCCGCAGAAGTAATGTTCAAAGTCTCAACGAAGTGCTTGTAAGCACATGGCAAGCTTTTAAAGTTTAAACATGATTACCACCAAATATTTTTCTTCCATCTTGCGCTCAGTGGAGGCTAGTTGTTCTCGGATATCCTTGATCTTGATTAAGTGCTCATATAATGAGGCACTCTCATCCATTTTGATTGAAAACAACATGTTCTTCAGAAAGAAGGCCCGGCCCTTATTCGAGGTCTCATGTAGATCTTTCAGCTGCTTCCAAGCGGTTGTTGAAGTCTTCCCGATCTAGATCTCATGAAGCATAGCATTTGTCATGGACAACTTAAGCAACAATATTGTTTATGTCTCTCTCATCAAACGTGTCCCGGTCTTTACCCACAATGATGGGGCAAGTTTCCTTACCGGTCTTTTTCAATCTTTACCTGTACTCAAAGATGGTCGACATGATTTGCTTCCACATATTAGTAATTGCTAGAGAACCTCTAGTTCACCTCCAACATGATGTTAGGCAAAGAAGCCATACTGATAAGTCATAAATGTGCTAAAAAACACTGAAATAGAGTGAACATATGGAAAAATACCTAGAAAACCCTTGTATACTAGTTGTAGATCACTGTAGCAGCCACAGTGCTAGTCAACATGAAGATTTTTGATAAATCAGCCCTCAAACAGCCCCAAAACACGTAGATCTAAGTAGATCCACTCACAAACAACCTCGTAAACCCGATCTGTATTCAACCAGCTATAAAACCCACAAATCGCAATAGATTTGCTCTCAAATAGCTCACAAGTAGTCAAATCAACTTCAAACCAGCTCCAAATAATTAATTTCTTCGTAAAAACCGCAATTCCACTGTCAAATAGGTTGTTCAGACAAAATTTGATTTCAATTGATCATCCATACAATCAATCTTGGTTTTGGCAGCTAAGATTCGCGTTCATACAGTCGTACAACCTCCAAATTTTGATGTACAACCTACAAATTCGTTTTCAGCTTATCCATATGCCCTAGCGACTACTGCAAATAAACCGTATGATCCGTACATAAAACG
>LPNX010003684.1:192154-206443 GCA_001517045.1 Pseudotsuga menziesii
TAGGAAACCTCGTAAACCCGATCTGTATTCAACCAGCTATAAAACCCACAAATCGCAATAGATTTGCTCTCAAATAGCTCACAAGTAGTCAAATCAACTTCAAACTAGCTCCAAATAATTAATTTCTTCCTAAAAACTGCAATTCCACTGTCAAATAGGTTGTTCAGACAAAATTTGATTTCAATTGATCATCCATACAATCAATCTTGGTTTTGGCAGCGAAGATTCGCGTTCATACAGTCGTATAACCTCCAAATTTTGATGTACAACCTACAAATTCGTTTTCAGCTTATCCATATGCCCTAGCGACTACTGCAAATAAACCGTATGATCCGTACATAAAACGATGACTGTAATTTTTTTTAATTGGCGGTTGTGGCAAGCCGGCTAGGACATACGGCTATATGATCCAAAAAAAATCAATCTGTAAGGCGGCTAAATCCGCACAGTTGTGGTACAACTACCCTAAAAAAATGGCGGTTGGATCTGTACGGTTGTGGTACGATTGCCCTAAGAAAACGGTGGCTAGATCCATACACCATTGTATGGATGCCCCAAAAAAATTTATTTTCCTCCATGTGGAACCTCAAGCAACCAGGTTTCACAAAAAAAAAGATTTGACTTTGCTCCAAAATTAACAAAATCGAAATGGTACCTGGTTTCTGATGAAACCATTTCAACTCTCTAATGTGTTATGCTAGCGATCCCTCGATCCATCTCTACCGAAAATAGTCCCTAGGTCTTCATGCTCTCCATTTCTCTAAGGCTCTAACTGAGCTCCAATACCATATCACGAAAATTGAACACATAAAGAGATAAATAGCTTGAAAGAGCTATCGTAATATATTGTGTAAAGATGAGAAAGCGAAAGATTTCTTATAAAGGTTTACAACAATGTCTAGTCAATCCACTTTATGAATGTGGGATAGACCGATAAAAACTATAAAGCAACTTAAGCATAAAAACATGAAATAAAATACAGTAAGTGACTTTATTAAAGCCTAAGTCTAATATCTAATTGACCATTACATAAAGTGTTACTCTAACACATGCGTTATAATTTTTTAAAACTATGGTTATAACTTATTTCCTTATGTTCAAGGAAAATGAGATCTTAGCAAAGCAAAAGTATTATTACTCACATAAATATATTTATGTGAATAGAAGTAACATTAAACAAAAACAATATTTAAACTAATTTGAGGACCACCTTGGACTCCTTGAAAACGTAAACCCACATGGGACCATTGACAACAAATCAAAATGAAAGAATTTGACACCAAAACAATATGAGAAGATGAATAACGAAGGTAGTCAACAAACTTAAGATGCACCAATGTTGTCAACAACCATTAAAACGAAGGATTTCTTACACCTCTAGGAAATAGAATGACAACTACTAAACATCCAGCTAAATGACCCAACTAGGAATCAAATGAGTGCAATGTTGGACATGTGTTGTACTCTTTGTCAGTTCCCAAAACAAAGGGGGTCTGAGGGGGTGATCACCTCCCCAACTAGGGGGCGTGGGGGTCCATTTTGAACTTTTCTGACCAATGGTTTTTCGACCCATTGTAAGCTAAAGAATTAAAGCTATAATCTAATCCAGGTTAATCAATTAGGCTTTTGAATGGTATATTATTGTTTTTGAACAATGAAGATAATACAATGAGATAGAGAGTGGAGAAACTCTCAAGTAGGCTAGTTTTCCCTGTTAAGGGTTTCCAAGGTAAATCTCTTTATATTGTGTGGCATTGTTAATTCTTGTGTTTGAGATTTTGTTTGGTATTTCTTTTTTTCAACAGGCTCTAGAGTCCAAAAAATATCATGTTATAACAAATAGCTATATATCATCAAACTCATCACCTATATTGGGATTCTCATCATCAAATAGATAAATATATATATAGAAAAAAAATTATGTATTTTTAGTAGATAAAAACTTGTAAGCTCGTCAATCCTAATTTATAAAGGATCGCGCGAATTCCTTCATTGTAACAATCGTAATAGATAAGAAGCAAGTGAGCCACCTAACACCCACACCCCATCCCCCCTAGGGGGGTTTGCGTAATTTTCATGGCATGACAAGCAAATTTTCGTAATTTTCATGGCACTTTTTCACTTTTTTTCTTTAGTTAGTTTAAGTAAAAGTAAAATGAACCATTTGTTAGTTCTGATTCAACCTTGGACCACAAACTCACTCCGGAATGTATATTTCTCAATTTTGTAGCATTTGCACTCACCGCACTTAGTTTACCTCTTTCGCATTTCAATTTTGCTTAGATTAAATCACTCTAGCACTTACCACACTTGGTTTAGTCATTTTCTTTATTTTATTTTGGCAAGTAATGAACATTAATTCAATCCCTGTATGCTCTTGTGACCATCGCAGGCTTGCCTTATCTGTGGTTAACAATCAAAAAGGGATTAAAGTGGCTAGATTGATAGGGCAATCCACCCAAAACTTTATTTCCATAGCAAGTGGCTTGCATTGAACATACTACGGAGTCAAGGGGTTACTTTAAGCAGATTGTCTCACCCCGTTGGACACTTGGTATTGTTACTCTGCACTTGCTAGTGAGGATAAAAGTCTAAATGGGCCAAACCAAGAATAAACCCATTTCTTAATCCACTCGTCCATAATAATTAAAACTGTCAAGAGGCACTACAAAACATTTCCTTTCAGCAGTAGTTATTTAACTTATTTTGCCACTGGTCTACCTTTACAAATCTTTTTGCTTAAATCAACTATGTGTCGTTATTGATCAACTCGCATGCTGCTATATTTAATTCATGTGTCAATGCTCTCTTGTTTCAGTAATTTAACTTCCTAGATTTCATTTCTGTTTTAGCGTATTCCACCTTAGTTTCTTTTTATTAGGGACCACCCCTCAGGACTTCGCTAGGAGTTGGCCTAGACAAAGGAGTCAAGTGTTAAGTGACAACAAGCTTGACTTGTGACTTGCCCCCAAGGACGCACCCAGTGGCTTGAAGATCTCTGCCACATTACCCGAGGTGCATATTAGGCGGCAACAGTAAGCATGCACCCAAAAGCTCTACCAATGTAAGTGAACCAAAATAAAACAAAGGGGCTAGGGGACCACAAACCCTCCACATCACATGAAGCACTCCCCTAGCTATTGAAAACACTTCCAAGAAACCAAAAGATAACACATTTGTCATTTAGTGTTGGTGTAAGCGTTAGGACCCATGACTCATGGTTCTAATATTCTAAAAACTTATAAATGTTGAATGTGAATGTTATGTTCAATGGTAAACACTGTGGTATGCTAGGACACCCACCAAGGTTGAATTCCCCCTGAGGCATGAATCAACAGTTGAGGCAACTTGCAAGTGATGGGTAATTTTGATGGAAGAGTAACACTTGTCATGGCAACTTAGCTGAACAAAAGTGCTCATGTTCAGTGGTTCCCCCCTCAAGGGCCATTTCACCCATGCAAGCAGGCCATTTGTGGTGCTTTATCTCTTCAGGCCAGTTGTAAATTTGTAATACAGTATACTTCATTTTTTAGCTTAAAAGGAAGCACTTTCAAAAAAAGGAACATGCAATGTTAGTCATTAAAGTTGCAATTAGTTGTTAGGAAAGCAATTAGTATGACCATCGCATTAAGCGATTGTGTATGAGACACTGTCTCCTTTAGACATCCATTATGTGTTAAATATAATTAGCAAACATTTGCATTTATTTTCTACTGTATCCTCCCCTCTCGTAAATTTAACGCAAATTACACTGGTTAGATGCTCAATACACCAAGAATTTAGCATTTAGTAATCAATGATTGCAAATTCACCTCTTCAAATGCTCTTGAACCAGCAGCAGTAACAGATCACCTTCCAGAGTTCTCTCATGAACTTCATCAACAATGACATGTGTGACATCTTTTAAATCTGGATCAGATAACATTCGCCTAAGAAGAATACCAGTTGTGCAGAAAAGAATCTTGGTTCGAGAAGACTGGCAACTCTCCAATCGCACAGAGTAGCCAACCTGGAAGGAAACAGTGCTTTTCATTTTAGTTTGGATAAGATCAATAAATTAGAGGTATATACCATGAATAAAATCCAGGTCACATTTTGATTGCAATGAGGCTTGAGCATAAACAAGGAAAAGGCAAGTTAATTTGGCACAATAATATCTTACAGTCTCTCCAGCCATTTCGCCCCTCTCTCTTGCAACACGATCTGCTAAACCTATAGCAGACACTCGTCGTGGTTGTGTGCATATAATATTGCATAAAGATCCCAAGCCTCTGTCAATATAATCCTCAAGAAGGTACTGTGGCACCTGGAAAGGAAAAATTAAAACGAAAGACATGAAATGACCTACACTAAAATTCTTAAAACCAAGCACATATTTTGTAATAAGAAAGAGTGTAATCTGCTATGTATAACAGAAGTCTGCTCCTTGCTAAATTTGTTAAGTGGCATAACATGTTCAGAAGTTATCCATTTTTTATTTATAAAGAAAAAACCATGGTCAATAAGGAGCAAGGATAAGACATACACCTAATGTTCTTACTTGTCATTTTTTGTTACCTGTGTGCTTTTGCCACATCCTGTCTGCCCACATATAACTGTCACAGATGAGTTCTTAACTGCATCCACAACATCCTCCTTCTTCTTGAAGGCAGGTAACTTCTGCCTAGTGGCACACATTTCTGAATGTGCTGGAGAACTTTGAATGTAGTCCCATTCCTTCTTCATCCGCAAACTAATGTTGTGGTAATCTTCTTGAGCACTGTGAATACTCTCTGACACACTGATAGTTTCAGCATGTCTTGATAATTTCCCATCAGAGTGTTTGTGTCTTAGCGCTGGAGGACGGTAGGAAGAAGTTACAGCTGATGTGGAAGACATTTCAAGAGGCATGAAGCTGTCAATACATGTATTAGTTGAAAACATTTCAACAGCTCCCTCCTTACTACAAGCTGGTGCCACTATCTCGGTCATTATTTCTTCTGAAGATTGCACTTCTACACTATATTTCATTATTAAAGAATTTGCCTCATCGGTTGCTGAACAAAATAGTTCATAGATCATCTGCGTGCCAACTAATTCTACTGCTCTCTTATAAATATTTCTGGTAAGTTCTAAAAGAAACTTGGAAGCCAGATTCGGGCTTCTGAATGCCACAATTGGGATTTCAAAAGGATAAAGGGTCCCAGGAAGCACCTTCACCTATCACAAAAGAAATATCAAAAAAATCGATACTTGCAGAAACTATTGTGTAACACTAAATGCAAATAACTGATCTATCTCTAAAGAGTAATGATTTTATAAAAGAAATTTATAATATGACAAACATATGCAAGGATTGCAATCTAAATCAACACTGATCGAAAACTTTCCTATAAATCCCAGATTCATGCAAAGATAGGCATGCTCATAAACCTCCTTTCCAATTAATAGAAGTCAATAGTAAATACTGTCAAATTTAGAATTGAATGTCTTCAAACTAAGGTCTATATCAGAAACAATACCTCCATCTCCAGTGGTATTGATGATGTTTCCATGAGCTTTATGTTAAATTTGAAAAACGAGAGGGACAAGGAAATGGCTTCTTCTCCAAATATTGACTGCAATGCCACAAGTTCCTCGGACCTCAACTCATGAAGCTCATTTGTGCACTTGTCAAGTTTGTTAGAAGTATTGTCAGACGAATTTCTCTCTGTAGCCTGCATAAATAATCTATGCAGTGCTATATCTTCATCTCCATTAGCCTCTGATAGGGCAAGCTTGCAGCGATGATGATCATAGCCATACTCAAGTAATCGTGCAATTCTTTGATTTTCTAGAAGAAAATTCTTAGCAGTTTCTTCATTTTTATTTACCAAAACTTGCACTGAAGCTTTAGATGCCCTAGGTGCAAATTTAAAGGGTAACTGATTTTCAGGAACATGCAGCATCAACCAATCAAGACAAATTGATAATTGATTTGACTTTGTTAGAGCAGCACTAACATAATGCTCCTTGAACCCCATACCTATCAACTCGGATCTAGTTTTGTCTTCAGTATGAGTATTGGATGTTTTCTCTACTAAACCCTTATTTTTAAATTTAAGAGCACCATGCCCCAAGGGCTGGTTTGGACAACACCCTTTCTCTAACTCAACATTATCCTTCAAACTGCATTTTAGCCTGGATCCATTATTGTCAATCACCCCTATATCATTATTGTGTAGACTGCCTTCTTTCTCATGAATCTCTACAACCTCATTACCACACTTCATGCCTTGCAAAGGGAAACCATTTACTGAAGTAAATGCCACACTTTCATCCTTTGCAATGTTGTCATTTTTATCAAGGAGAAGCCCTTCAACTAACTGTCTATTACTCTCACTCATAAAAACTGATTGAATTTCCCGCGAGGGCAAGGTGCGTGATATTGGTTTTGGGTAGTTTACTTTTGCAAATGATTTTTTTATTTCTGCAGCTCTCTCAAGTTCAAGCCATTGTTCTCGATACTCATATGGAAGGATACGATCTAGCCTGTAAAGGGAAATATTTCATCAGCAGCAGCCATATCTATCAAAAGTAATGAATAACGAGAGTAGAAAATAAGTAGTTACAATTGCTAACATTTGTAATATGTATTAAATTTTAAAATGAACATGCTGTTACAGCACACCTGCGATCGCCCATAACATAATAAAGAGCCATGACTGAAGCGTGGTGTTGTGCTTCTTGGGCTGTTGGAACAGCCTTTTCAGTATACCACAAGATCACATCAGCTTCACTTTTCTTTGGATCTGGCAACACAACTCTGCAGTGGAAACCTCCCACAACCTCCACCTAAGAATGCAAGAAGCTCCATAATTCAAATCAAGATGAATTCATACCCACATAAATGAGCTCAGTATTACTAACTTTTTGATGTAAAAGTTTACATAAATGATTAATAACTTTGTGCCTAAACAGAATGCAGCTTACATGTTTGAACTTTGGCGCTGGTTTTTTATTTTTCTGACACCATTCATGCAGTAAAGACTTTGGTGTCTTGACTGGATAAGACGATTGTGAAGGACCTTGTGTGCTGACGAGAGCCACATCCCCAACAGACTCCAATGCAGAAGATGTTCCATGTAGGTTTATCAATTGTGCCTGCTCCAGGTCCTCATTGGCATGTTTGTTCTTTAAGTGCTCTTTGTACCGTCCATCTTGCTTAAATGTCCGATCACAGTACATACATTGAATGACCTGTAACAACCTCAGTTAACAAAGAAATTTTAAAATATAAGTACCTTACCCTCGAGAAAATATATCCATTAATATACATCTGAAACTACAACAACAAACAGAGAATCCCTCCAAGTTCACAATTTTGATGCCATACTTGGAGTTTCAATTTCCAAAAGATGGAAAAGGAAAGTTATTCATTTAGAGACATATATGTCAGAAAACTGAAAAGTACATTAGATTATTGGGATATCTAAAAATTTTAAGCAACAAAGTTTTACTCCATTAGGCTGTTTAGAAAGTAAAACAAGCATGGCCCGAACTTAGAACTGTATTTCTGCTTCATGCAGCACCATACATAATACATAGAACTTAGTCTCAACTTTCAAGGGACTGATTCCAAAAACTGCTTTTAGTTATGAAAATAGGAAGATGGAAGGTCAAACTTTATCTCACTTCCAACTTTTAATTAGCATTTATTGACTGAAGATACAAAACAAGGACAAAAGAGATACAAGGTGATTGTATTTAAGAAAGATATCGACTCTTTAGAGTTTTGGGGAGATAACTCATTTGATGGCCCATCTTGCGTATGTTCTGCGAGGGTATTTCATCCACAAGTCTGCAGCCACCTTATGTAATCTGTTGATGTAATTTTTAAGAAAAAATAGAAGATGTATTTTCAAAAAGAAAATAAAGGACACAGAGAGATTCATATGCTCTGAAAGAGAACAAAAGCTCTCCTTGCAATGTACACAAGGCAATAATGGAACATAAAATAAACATCAACACCTGTACACTACTGGTTGAGATATACAATCCCCGTAAGTTTGTGCAACATTTGTCTGCAGTAAAAGATATCATATTATAACTTCCCCATGTTATAAACAACAAATACTTGTCAATATTGTTTGTTCAAACTGTTAGAGCAAATGGTAAAGAGTGGTTCTTTAACTTCTTTTCCATTTATTAAAATACCAGTCCTTACAACCCAGATTAGAAGTTAACCCCATTTAAATTTGACTCAAGCCTAACATGGTATAAACTAAGTTGCAAAAAACGTCAGGTCCCCACTAGAAAGCTGTGTATTCAACGTAATACACTTTCTATAATTCTCGAAATCCTCAAGTTCTATTAGATGTTCAGAAAAGCTACCTGCCTTTATCTCCAATGTTCTAAACAACTCAAACCTGAGAACTGATGATTCTACTTCCCGTGCATAATGTATGTATTATTTAGTTCTTCATTTTGCACACAAAAGTGAGGTGTAATCTTCCAAGATTGCATTTTAATTTCAAGTACTGGTCTTTGCTCTGTCCTCCACAAAGAGGCTGTCTATAACTTTTGAGATCCTATTTTAGTTCAAGTCGTGTCATTTGCTTTATCATCCAGAAAGAGGCCACATACATAGGTTTTCAATAGGAATGTGTTTGCTGTTCTTTATTTTAAAGTTGAGCATTGTTAAATTGCAAAAAATATATGTCAATGGGAGACTGGTTGGTTGGTAAAGCAGGGGAAGTGATATTCGCCCCCCACCTAGGGTCAAATCCCCTCAGCAACATGTTTGACTTTTCCCTCGATTGTTTTTTCCTATGCAGCATCGAGAGCCATTCTCTGGGAGAATGGAGGCACCTGGTCAGTTACCAGGAAATAAACCTAGTCCGGGACTGGGACCTCAGCCTAGGGCTGAGGGCCATTCTCTAGGAGAATGGCGGCACCTGATCAATTACCAAGAAATAAATCCAGTCTGGGACTGGGACCTCAACTTGGGACTGAGGGCCATTCTCTAGGAGAATGGAGGCACCTGATCAGTTACCAGGTCATCACCATAAGCCCTAGACTAGGTCTAGGCAAGAGATGCACTCCTCTCCTTGATCTATGGGCTATGAGACCTTCTCAAGGGACTAGCTACCCCTAGTTGAAAGACCTAGCACTTGATCTTGGTGGCAACAAGGAGAACGAGATAAAGAATTTAATAATCCTCCTTATTTATGAAGATACACTTCGAGTGGACGTGTATGGACCATGAGGACCTTGAAGATGACTTGTTGTGATCATAAAATCACTTGAAGGACCAAGAAACCCCAAGCACAACTTGTATTGGTCCAAGTGACCATCAAATGAAGGACCAAGGACCTCAAAGACAAAGACTAAAAGACTAATGGATTATGGACCACAAAAGATTAAAAGTCAATGGTCAAAGATGAAAAGAATAAAAGCCCGAAGGTCAACTTCCTAATTATGTGGAATCATCTTATGTTTGATGAACTATAAATAAAGAAGCTCTCATTTGTAACTCATCATCCAAGATCATCATTCACTGCTGCTAAGAGACAAGTCGTGGTTTTCTGCTGGGTTCTTCTTCTCCTCTATCGCAGCACTTCAAGGGACAGGGTCAAGGCATTATCTGCCCTCTTCAAGTTCATGGCAGCTCCTCCATTTGCTACTGATCTGGTTATAGTGTACCCGAGCCCTGACTGAGGATTGTAAAGTCCACGGATGACCTGCTAAGGTCATCCTCTGTGCACCCGAGCCCTACTAGGGCCCTTCTCTGTGCACCTAAGCCCTTCTAAGGGTTGTTCTACACACACCCAAGCTCAACTAGCGCACACATAGGTACACAGCAGCATAATTTTGGGTTTTGTACAAGTCACAGCAGCCCAGCTAGGGCACTAACAGGTTTTGACAGCCATCATTTAGGACTGTACCAGCACTTAGGCACACAGACAGTCCAAGTTTAGTCAAAGGCTGCTCCAGGCATCAGCAGCAGTACATTTGAAGATCAACAGTTTAGTGGCAGCAGACTTATACAAGTCTTCATCAAGGCTATTTTGGTCTATTGGACAAATTCAACTTGTTACATTCTATATGTTCATGTACAAACTGTAACACCCCGGTTTTGACCCCGTTTGCATTAAAGTATATATGATGTAAATATTGTATTTAATCATGGTGTGGAGCTAAAGGCCAAGGCCCCGTCATCAATTTAGTGGTTTATGTTTTGGCAATTAAAATCGATGCCGATGGTATTCCGTGCTAGCCCGGCACATTATAATTTGGACATCATGTACATATGCAATTTAATTAAAATACCAACAACCAGCTATGTCAATGCAACATTAAAGAGATGGGGGCATGATTTCCTAATGATAGGGGGGGGTATACAAACCTTGAGCCAATGGAGAAAAGCCAAATGTCAAAAGGAAAACCCATCAAACTGTCAACTACCCATTTTGTCTTTTGTGCCCAATCATTTATTTCTTCTAGAAATTGGTTGAGTTAGTTAATGCATGGAGATGGGAAGAGTATGGCAGCCAAATTCGAATTGGAGAAGTTATCAGTTTTTGAAAACGTGTTTTGACTTCTTAGGCAAGTAAAAACCCAAAAATGCCTGCCCATTCCATCATGCATTCACATTTTCATTTTTTCTCACCCATTCTCATTCACGTTGGACTCTCTCACGCAGTTGGAGCTTGCTGAGTTCTCTCTCTCACATTTTCTTGCCATTTTCCTCATTTTCCATGCCCAGGAAATTCATTTTTTGTGTTGCTGAGTGAATGGCCAGCAAGGATTCACGATTTTGGGGTTTATAGCAGTCATTTTTGCTCATGAAATGCCCAAAATTGTTGCTTATTCTCAAGATAAGTATTTCTTGTGTTTAATCTCTGCAACTATATTTGCTTGTTTTATGAATTATGAATATGAATGTTGTGTTGAAATGTATTTGCTTTCGTTGTAGATTACATTCTAGTATGCATCTGTGTATGTTTTTATTTCCAATGCATTTGTTATTATGTTCATAGGGCTTAGATCGTCACCTAAATGATAGTAGCAGTGCGTGTAGTCGTGTCCTCTCGGACGGGGGGACATGACAGTGTGGTATCAGAGCTATGTTGCAGCATTGGGCCTCAATGGGCCAAGAAGAGCAGTTGACAGAGGTTAGAATCACCATCTGTGGTCAGCAGAAAAAGAAGCAGACAGGGAAAAAATTTCAAAAAAAAAATCTCCTTAAGTGTTGGAAATTTCCTTTGCCGGCTCAGTTGGCCGAGTTCCGCCGATACAGTGTCAGCTGAACTGGCTAAGTTGAGCCGATGTTGAAGAAAAGAAATATTTTCATGAATTTTTCTAAGTAACGAAAATTTTCCATGTCGGCAAGACTCAGCGAGTTTTGTCGATATGTCAACTAAATTAGTTGAGTCAAGCCAACGAAGATCGCAACGATGCATATCAGCTTGAAATGCTAAGTTGAGCCGATGGCGTCGACATGAAAGGCTGAGTTGAGCCGACGAGAAGAAGAAGAAAATAAAATTTCTCGAAAATTTTCAAAGTTTTTGAAAAATCAATGAGTTTGTCAATACGTCGGCTAAGTTTGGTAAGTTTCGCCGACACACATCAGGAGAACTTGGCGAGTTGAGCCGATGACAGGAAAAAAGGAAGAAAAATTTTCGGAATTTTTCTAAGTAAGGACTGTGTCAACAAAACTTGGGGAGTTTTGTCGATGCATGTCGGAATAGATCAGTGAGTTCCGCCGATACGTGTTGGGCGAACTCGATGAGTTTCGTCGATACGTGTCGGATGGAAAAGTGGAGTTTCGTCGATGCTGGGGAAAGAAAGAAAAAAATTTCAAAATTTTTCTAAGTGCCAAAATTTCCCCTATCGGCAAGAAAAGACGAGTTTTTTCTCCGATATGTCGGAAGGAAATGGTGAGTTTTGTTGATCGAAAGAACTGGATGAGTTTTGCCGATGTGTTGGAAGCAAAGTCAGAATTTTACAGACACGTCAAAAATGTTGGTGAGTTTTGCCGATCAGATGAAAATGGTGAGCTTGTTGATACGTGTCGGGCAAACTCCGCAAATTTTGCCGACACGTCGAAAGGAAACCTGAGTTTCGCCGATCGGGGGGGGAAATTGAGTTCGGCTGAAACAGAGAATTTTAGCAGGTTTTTCAGTGGGATTGCGGGGGCCAGAAAGATGAAAAATGGCCCCCTGACCCCTGTCGTCCCCTTGAGACAGTCATTGTTTGTGAAAAGAAAAGTCTATGTATGATTTTTCCATATGAAGGCAAGTAAGTTATAAGTTTCTGAGAATATTATAAATTTATAATTTAACAATTGTGTTTATGAACACATTTTGCAGAATCATAGTCACCTTCAAAGGCAGCATTCCACATAGTGCAGTTCGGTAAAGTTGGTTTGGGTCAGCCATGAGAACCTACAACATGTATGATGATGCACAGAATCCCTATGAGCATGAGGAAGATGTTATGGGGGAAAACATCTGTGTGGGAAACGCCGAGACAGAGTCTAATGGGAGAAGATTCCAAGATACTCCCCCAGATTTTGCAGCCACCATGAGAAGCCTAAGGGTGGAGATGCAAAGTTACAGGGCAAATAATGAAAGATTGCTTAAGGCTCAGGAGGAGCAAAATCAGTTGAATGCAGCCATGCTGCAAAGTTTGACAGACATCCAAAGGCGGATGAACTCTGGGGAGACAGTAAGACCAGAAGGAAGTAAAAGCACTGCCAGAAGAAGAAATAGATCTCCTAGTGGGTCATCTGACTCTAAAGGATCCACTGGCGGTTCAAGTTCTTCTTCTCGCGGGAATAAGAAAACGAGGCGCTACCAAAACCGTTCACGTGATGAATTTAAGAAGGCAAGGCAGCCTACCTTCAATGGTGAGATAAAGAATGATCAAGAGGTTGAAGCTTGGCTTCTGGGAATGAAAAAATATTTCCAAGTCCAAAACTATTCAAGAAATATGTGTTAAATTTTCATATGCTTAGCTAAGACATCAGTATTTCATTTCATTTTCATGACAAAAGCATATAAACAGGATCACTGAAAGATAGACAAGCACAACCATAAAAAAGGAACACAAGGATTTATCCTGGGAAAACCCTAAAGGGAAAAACCCAGCAAAAGCTTCCTCAATATAGATGCCCCAAAAAGATAAAAGATAAAACCAGCAAGGAGATCAAAGCCTGATCCTCCTCCTTCTCAAGCTACTTCTCTTCTCCACTAATGCGCTACACAAGTGAGAGTGTGTGTGTCACAAATGAGGAGCACTACACCTCTATTTATATTCATCCGTTCACTTAAGTTAACTCATTTGACATGTAGGCTCGAGTTACACATGTAGGCTCGAGTTACCATACTGGGGTGCTGATGACCCACCTTTACATTTAGAGGGGACTACCTCATGACTCTTATTAGTTCTTCCGATTAGGAGCATCGGGGTACAATGTAATACAAGTGGTTCTCCCGATAGGACCATCGGGGACCACAAAAAGATACATATAGAATATTCTTCAAAGTTACAATATTTCAACACTCCCCCTTAACGAGAAGGGTATTCTACAGCAACATCAACAACAACAAGAGTAGAGATAGGGGACATCATCAACATCAGCAGGGTAACACATCTATAAATCATTGGAAGCTTTTCAACATCATGTAGTCTTCATCTTCAATCTTCAGTCTTCATCATCAGCAACATCTTCAGTCTTTGATCAGCAACATCTTCAGCATTTTGATCTTTCAATTAGCAACGACATCTTCAGCACTTGGACCTTTCGATCAACAACATCTTCAGCACTTTGACTATTCGATCAGCAACAACATCTTCATCATTTTGACCTTTCAATCAGCAACATCTTCAGCACTTTGACTTTTCGATCAGCAACAACATCTTCAGCATTTTGTCCTTTCGATCAGCAACATCTTCAGCATTTTGTCCTTTCGATCAGCAACATCTTCAGTCTTTGATCAGCAACATCTTCAGTCTTTGATCAGCAACATCTTCAGTCTTTGATCAGCAACATCTTCAGCACCTTGACCTTTTGATCAGCAGCAACATCATCATCATCAGATTCTGATATTTCGATCAGAAACATCATCATCATACTCTGATCTTTCGATCAGAAACATCATCAACATACTCTGATCTTTTGATCAGAAACATCATCATCATACTCTAATCTTTCGATCAGTACGGCATCATCAGCAACAACCTGCAATCCACAACTCAAAGACAGAAAGTCTTTGGATCATTTTTGGACTTAAAGTCCAGGGATGATACAATCCCACCACATTC
>LPNX010003684.1:213477-241569 GCA_001517045.1 Pseudotsuga menziesii
AGATAGAAAGATAGATCTCTTCAAATGGAGCTGTCTAATGTACTCCTTTTCTGAAAACAGTGGAGGGAAGCACCCGGAACAGGAAGCCCTAGTTTTCCAATTTCTTCTGCAAAAATGCCTATCACTGTTTCTGTGATATCTCTGAAATTACTGCTCCCATGTGTCTGAAATTTCGCACTAAGGTAACCTCGCATGTCCCTGATCCAACACCACAGGTTTCATCAGAATTGGTTTCACCAATTGGGATTTATGATCATTTTCCCACGGTGACCTGTTACAGGACTGTTCAGAACAGCGAAGTTGTACGGCACGCCACGTGTCACTGGTTCATCTTCTGAGTCTGTTCTTCGGACCACTGAAATTACAGTCCGTTCCCTTTCCGGAACATCTTCAGGAATTCCATTTGGACCTCTGTAGCCCAAGATATTGCAATTCTCCCCAAGTGTCCTGTTTGGGGATGAATTCTGGAAGACATTGGAACCCTAACTTGGAGGGATCATATCTCCCAGAATATAGCGAATCTGAGGCTGAATTTTGGACACAGTGTCGATCATGATTTTATCTTTGGCTCCTGCAATTTTCAGCTTCTGAGACTTCGCCAACCTCGGAATATATCGAATGTACCAAAACTTTGCAGTTTTAGTATTTAGGGTTTTTCCTAGCTCAGGGTCAAACTAGGGTTTGACTTTCCCGGAGTTTTATCCAACCAAATTTCTTGAACCAGGTCTCTAAACTTCAATTTTGATGAGGAGAACAATCCTATGCTGGTCTCATTCAAAAATTCATCTTCTGTAGAAAGCCCTAATTTCCGCATCGAAAACTGAAAATGCTCGAAATCAAATTCCGCTTCAACAGAAAGATGCGCCCTTCAATGGAGAGTCAGCCTAGCATACTTTTGCTAATGGATTGTGGAGAGAGACCCAAAAAGTAAGAAGCCCTAGCTTCTGTAGTTACACAATGTCTTCTTCTCAGGTTAGCTCTGATTCCATGTTAAATTTTCATATGCTTAGCTAAGACATCAGTATTTCATTTCATTTTCATGACAAAAGCATATAAACAGGATCACTGAAAGATAGACAAGCACAACCATAAAAAAGGAACACAAAGATTTATCCTGGGAAAACCCTAAAGGGAAAAACCCAGCAAAAGCTTCCTCAATATAGATGCCCCAAAAAGATAAAAGATAAAACCAGCAAGGAGATCAAAGCCTGATCCTCCTCCTTCTCCAGCTACTTCTCTTCTCCACTAATGCGCTACACAAGTGAGAGTGTGTGTGTCACAAATGAGGAGCACTACACCTCTATTTATATTCATCCGTTCACTTAAGTTAACTCATTTGACATGTAGGCTCGAGTTAAATCATGTAGGTTCGAGTTACACATGTAGGCTCAAGTAACCATATTGGGGTGCTGATGACCCACCTTTACAATTAGAGGGGACTACCTCATGACTCTTATTAGTTCTTCCGATTAGGAGCATCGGGGTACAATGTAATACAAGTGGTTCTCCCGGTAGGACCATCGGGGACCACAAAAAGATACATATAGAATATTCTTCGAAGTTACAATATTTTAACAATATGAAGGCTAGGGTAACCATCTTCAATTTGACTGGAAGAGCATCCATATGGTGGGAGCACTTCAGGCAAGTGAAGAAGATCAGTGAAAGGAAGATTGTGTGGAAGCAATTCCAGAAGTATTTCAAGCAGAATTACCTTTCTAATAGGTACTACGATGACAAGATCAAAGAGTTCCATGAGTTGAGATTGGGACAGCAGACCATGGAAGAGTATGCAAACAAGTTCTTGGAGCTGTTGAGGTATGCCAGGTACATCAAAGATGAAAAAGTGAAAATCCAGCGTTTCCTGAGTGGATTCCCTCAGTCTTAGAAAGACGGAATTAAGTTTTATGAACATAGAACTCTGGAAGAAGTAATAAGGAAAGCTAAGCATTGCTATGAGCAAAGCAAAGGCAAACCTGATTACCATAAGACATGGAAGGACAAAAAGAATGAGAAATCTGACTAAAGGTAGAAAGGTTTCAAACCTTCCCATTTCAGAAATCAGCAAAGGCAGCCATCACAAGCTGAGAAGCAACCAGCCAAAGTGGTGGAAGAAAATCCAAGAGATCCACAACAGAACAGAGAACCACTCCAATGTTGGAAATGTGGAGGACCCTACCTGTGCAAGAATTGTCCACTTCAGGATGGGAATGCAAGGCCAGCTTACAACGTTCAGGAAGGTGAAACAGTGGGTCAAGTAGCAAGGGTTGTCCCTAGGATTTATGCAGCATTGGAGGACCGTCAGGCAGACCACCAGTCAACCGTGGTTGAGGTTGCAGGTAAGATTGCTGAGCAATCTGTTTCTATTTTAATTGACACTGGATCTACTCAAAGTTATATTACTCCTAGAGTAGTTGAGATTTGTGCTTTTAAGAAGTTAAAGCATAGAAAATCATGGTTAGTTCAGCTAGCCACTAGAACTAAGAGAAAGGTTAGTGAAGTGGTAGAGAAATGTCCATTGGTTATGAATGGATTGGTCACTGGTGTAGATCTTAATGTTCTACCACTTGGTTCTTATGGCATTCTAATTGGAATGGATTGGTTAGAAGCTCACAGAGTAAAGCTTGACTGTTATAATAAGACTTTTGAATGCATGGATGAAGAAGGGAACCTAAGAGTTGTAAGAGGCATTCCAAAGGTGATTTCTGTTAGGCAGATTTCAGCAATGCAGCTGAAGAAGTTCTGTAGAAAAGGTTGTCAGTTGTATGCAGCCCATGTTTTGGAGGCAACAGAGAATAAAACTCCTAGGTTGGAGGACTTTCATGTGTTGCAAAAATCCAGGGATGTGTTTCCTAATGAGATTCCAGGGCTTCCTCCAAAGAGAGACATTGATTTCACAATTGAACTTGTGCCAGGAGCAGCACCAGTGTCCAAGACACCCTACAGAATGAGTACACCAGAAATGCTAGAGTTGAAGATGCCACTGCAAGAGTTGTTGGAGAAAAAGTATATCAGGCCGAGTGTGTCTCCTTGGGTAGCACCAATTCTGTTTGTGAATAAGAAAGATGGTACACTCAGGTTGTGTATTGATTACAGACAGTTGAACAAAGTCACTGTGAAGAATAAATACCCTTTGCCTAGGATTGATGATCTCTTTGATCAAATGAGAGGAGCAAAGGTATTTTCCAAGATTGACTTGAAGTCTGGTTACCATCAGGTGAGAATCAAGGATGAAGACATTCATAAGACAGCCTTCAGAACGAGGTATGGACATTATGAGTTTGCAGTGGTATGTCTCACAAATGCACCATCTACATTTATGTGCCTTATGAATAGTGTCTTCAACAGGTATTTGGACAAGTTTGTTTTTGTTTTCCTTGATGACATTCTTATTTATTTTAAGAATGAGGAAGAGCATGAAGCATCTGAGATTGACATTGCAATTGCTCAGGGAGCATAAATTGTATGCAAAGCTGAGCAAGTGTGACTTCTATAAAGATAGGATTCATTATTTGGGTCACATTATCTCAGATGAAGGCATATCTGTAGACCCTGAGAAGATTGAGGCCATTATGAATTGGCTTACTCCAAGAAATGTGACAGATATAAGATCTTTTATGGGACTTGCAGGATACTACAGGAGATTTATTTAAGGATTTTCCAAGGTTGCACATCCAGTCATTTCTTTGCAAAAGAAGGGAATAAAGTTTGAATGGACACCAAGGTGTGAAGAAAGCTTCCAGTAGTTGAAGAATCTTCTCACAAGTGCACCAGTCTTGAAGATTGCAGACCCAAAAAAAGATTTTGTGGTGTGTACTGATGCATGCGGTCAAGGGCTTGGAGGAGTCCTTATGCAAGACAACCACGTGATATGTTATGAGTCAGGAAAGTTGAAGGAGCATGAGAAGAACTATGCCACTCATGATCTAGAACTTGCAGCCATAGTACATGCTCTCAAGATGTGGAGGCATTACTTGATGGGAAGAAAATTTGAGCTAAGGATAGACCATTGTGGTCCGAAGTATTTGTTTGATCAGCCCACATTAAATGCTAGGCAAGCGAGATGGCTGGAGTTTTTATGAGAGTTTGATTTTGAAATCAAACACATAAAAGGAAAAGAGAATAAAGTAGTTGATGCACTCAGCAGGAAGGTGCAGGAAATGCATGTGGCATCTCTTAGTATTTGCAAATCAGATTTGAGGCAGCAGATTGTTAATCATGCTGCTGAAGATGAATTGTATGCGCAGGTCAAGGACAAGTTGCAGCAGCAAAGCCTTGAAAAAAAGTATGAGGGATATAAATTGGAAAAAGATGGACTTCTTACCTATAAGAACAGAATTTATATTCCAAATGTACCAGATTTAAGGAGAGTTGTTATGGATGAGATCTATCAAGCTCCATATTCTGGTCACCCGGGATATCATAAGACAATTACTACAGCCAGAAAGCAATATTTTTGGCTAGGAATAAAAAAGGACATGGCTGAATATATTTCAAGGTGCACGAAATGTCAGCAGGTGAAGGTTGAGCATCAACACCCAGCAGGTTTGTTGCAGCCTTTACCAGTTCCACAATGGAAATGGGAACTTATTTCCATGGATTTTATTACAGGATTGCCAATGACTTGGAGACAGCATGATTCCATCATGGTTGTGGTGGACAAGTTGACAAAGGCAACACATTTCATACCGGTTAAGTCCACACATAAGACTGATGACATTGCAAAAATCTTCATGAAGGAGATTTTCAAATATCATGGATTACCTAAGGCAATAGTCTCTGACAAAGATGCCAAGTTCACTTCCAATTTTTGGAAGGGGTTGTTTGTAGATTTGGGTACAAAGCTAAACTTCAGCATTGCCTACCATCCTTAGACTGATGGGCAGACAGAGAGAGTGAATCAGGTGCTTGAAGACATGGTTCGCATGTATGTGATGGACAAACCAACCAAGTGGGAAGATTATTTACACTTGGTAGAGTTTGCTTATAATAATGGACAGTAAACATCATTGGGAATGAGTCCTTATGAAGCTTTGTATGGCAGGAGGTGTAGGACACTTTCTTGGGATAATCCAGTGAACAGGATTGTACTGGGTCCATAATTGCTCAAGGAAATGGAGCAGGAGGTTGCAAAGATCAGGCAAAATCTGAAAGCAGCCCAGGACAGACAGAAAAGCTATGCTGATAAGCATAGAGTGCATAGAGAGTTCAATGTTGGGGATCATGTTTACCTTAGAGTGAGGGCAAGGAAGAGTTCCTTGAAGCTTGGAAGTTGTGCCAAGCTGTCACCTAGATACTATGGGCCGTTTGAAGTGCTCGAAAGAATAGGACCAGTTGCATATAGACTTGCATTGCCTGCTAGCACTAGAGCTTATAATGTTGTTCATGTTTCTTTGCTTAAGAAATATGTACATGATCCTAACCATGTGATAAATTGGGATGTGATGGTGGAACTCAAGGGAGAGTTCCAAATCAAGCCAATGCACATCCTCGATAGGAAGGTCACAATGCTCCGGAATCAAGCCATAGGGCAGGTAAAGGTGCAATGGGAGCACTACGGTCCTGAAGAGGCTACGTGGGAGCTGGAGGATGCCATGCGATTAGCACATCCATTTTTGTTCAATTCTGCGGAGCACTGAGGGCGATGTCAGTGTAGCATTTTTGTTCAATATTTTAAAGCACCAAGGACAGTGTTGTTATAAGGGAGAGGGGAATATAACACCCCAGTTTTGACCCCATTTGCATTAAAGTATATATGATGTAAATATTGTATTTAATCATGGTGTGGAGCTAAAGGCCAAGGCCCTGCCATCGATTTAGTGGTTTATGTTTCGGCAATTAAAATCGATGTCGATGGTATTCTGTGCTAGCCCGACATATTATAATTTGGACATCATGTACATATGCAATTTAATTAAAATACCCACAACCAGGTATTTCAATGCAACATTAAAGAGATGGGGGCACGATTTCCTAAGGATAAGGGGCGAGGGGATATTCAAACCTTGAACCAATGGAGAAAAGCCAAATGTCAAAGGGAAAACCCGTCAAATTGTCAACTACCCATTTTGTCTTTTGTGCCCAATCATTTATTTCTTCCAGAAATTGGTTGAGTTAGTCAATGCATGGGGATAGGAAGAGTATGGCAGCCAAATTCGAATTGGAGAAGCCATCAATTTTTTAAAAACATGTTTGACTTCTTGGGCAAGTATAAACCCAAAAACGTTTGTCCATTCCATCATGCATTCACGTTTTCATTTTTTCTCACCCATTCTCATTCACGTTGGGCTCTCTCACGCAACTGGAGCTTGTTGAGTTCTCTCCCTCACGTTTTCTTGCTAAGTGAATGGCCATCAAGGATTCACGATTTTGGGGTTTATAGCAGTCGTTTTTGCTCATGAAATGCCCAGAATCGTTGTTGAGTTCGAATTGCTCACCCAAGGATCGATTTCTCAGTTTTACCAATACGTTTTTTGTTGAAAAACGTTTCTACTCAAACCTAGAACTTGCATTTTGCTATGTGTGCATCCTTTGTTTTGGTCTGAACTGGTTTGGAGTGGAATTGGGGAAGAATTAGCTTGATAAACCTAGTGTGGAAAGGAACCTCACAGACAGATCAAGAGGGGCTGGTTTTTCTTCTTTGCACACCCTGAAGAGCACTGGAATGGAAGGCATAACCTGAAGGACTGTGCAGCAGAGAAGGGGATGCTTCCTTGTGTTAGGTTTGTAGGTGTTGGGAAATCCAAGCCGGATCTTGTGTAGGTGTCCATAGCTCTATGGTTGAGCTCACTAGCTTAGCAATTCAACCATTCCACCTCCTTGGCAGCCTGATAAACCCAAATGTAGTTTTGGCTTGGCTGATTTTTGATGTCTTTGGCTATGTGTGAGCCTGTTATTGTTCCCTTACTCCTTGTGGGAATCATGCCCAACTCGGGGGTGGCAGTGGTGCTGAGAGATTGATGAGCACAATGGCCTATGGTTGGGAGGAACGTTGCAGCGACATAGTTGGTTGCGGGACAAGCTTCTTCTCAAGATAAGTATTTCTTGTGTTTAATCTCTGCAACTGTATTTGCTTGTTTTATGAATTATGAATATGAATGTTGTGTTGAAATGTATTTGCTTCCGTTGTAGATTACATTGCAGTATGCATCTGTGTATGTATTTATTTCCAATGCATTTGTTATTATGTTCATGGGGCTTAGATCCCTGCCTAAATGATAGTAGCAGTGCATGTAGTTGTGTCCTCTCGGACGGGAGGGGACATGACACAAACTCAGTCATCTCATTTCAAGGATGAATTACTAATGTTTTGGGGTTTTTGTCCTTACAAGGTTTCCCCATGAAAACTCTTGTGTTCAATTTTTGTGGATGATTGTTTTACTGCTGCTATTGTTTACATAGTGTGTAAAAGTTTTAAAATAGTTGTTACTGCTATTAAATATCATGCACATGTTAAATTTCAACACCCTCATGGGTCAGCGTATCAATTCAAATGAGTTATTTTTCGAAGTTGGGATCAGGTGCAAGTCCTAGGCGATTTTGGTGGAATACATACCCCCACCGGCTACTTCTTAGCCAAAGGAGTTCATGTTGAATGTTGTATACCAACTTAGCTTCATTGAATATATTCTTGCATTGGGGATGTGCACACTTGCCACATTGTTATAGAAGTATTTGTCTGTGTGTATGTGTGTATGTGTGTGTGTGTATAATATCTGAGCACAGACACAGATGGTTCCACACAGACCACCTCAACACCCCTAGTTATATCATATATGCACCAACCCAAATCTGTGGTGGGCAGTGCTTGTCACAGGGTCCAAGGGGCAGCTTTACAAAGTTTAATGCCTGCAACGCCATGCATGAACAGTTCATACCCTGCACACTAAGTTCCAGCCCTTGCGCGCATGTCCCGGCATTTCATGTGCATGCCTACAACCAGGAATGCCAACAGTGGATCAAGAACATTATGGAAGCTCGACTGTTTATGCAACCGCGATGCCTTTGTTTAAATACTTGTACATGCATTTTGCTAGCTCTCTAAGATCTTTAGTCATCTTCAGTTCAATTCAGCTTTTAGGTTGCATGCTTCGTCTAATGTTAGACAAGGCAGAGATCCCTGGGATGCCTAGGGCGCATCACACGAGAGGTTGTATTCCAGTACAGAGGGATGTAGATCCTATCTAAGTCACCTGGTTCGAATTCGTGTTCGAGTTCGACGACTTTGAAATTCGGCAATAAAAATTTTAATGATAAAATCCGACATTAAATTCGAGAGACTATATATATATATATATATATATATATATAATATTTTTTGGTATTAGTATTAGTTATAGACTTATAGTTATGCTAATATTAGTTTTAATAATCCTAATGTTAATGTTAGTTTTAGTTTAGTATAATCCTAATAATAATAATAATAACATTTATAATATTAATAATAAATTTAACCTTGAATTATAATATTAATTAAGTCTTTTAAAATTAATAGTCATAACATTAAGAATAAGCTTATTATTATTATAAAATATATGAAATACAAACAATAAAATAAAGGAAACCTAAAAATAATATAATAATTGAATCTTAACACAAACCTTAGGTGAGCCCGAAAGAAAAATTCAGGCAAATTTCTTGATAAAATAGAGAAGCGCAGTATCTTCAATTTAAAAACAGATTGTCAAAATTAGCTTGCCACAGGTCCACGAACCAGTTTGGAAGGAACCATCGAACAGTTTAAAGGATTCCAGTTCGGCTTTCAATTGCTGTGACTGGAGAGAGAGCACGACTGTTGACGGCAAGCTCTGCCACAGTTCCAGTCCTGGCAGTCAAGCAAAGCACAAGCTCCTGTGTTTTTTTATTTTTCTCAGAGTGTCGAGCGAATTAGCGAATGTTGGAGCGGCTAGGAAGTTTCACACAGGCTGTCTATCTGGTGCTAAATGGAAACGATGAAATTCAGCGAACTTGACCTCTAAATTTGTTTTCCCATAAAATTCGGCCAATTTCGATTTTCAACCTTGAAAATCGGCGATTGCGGTGACTTAAGATCCTATTGATGTGTGCACCAGTTTATCTCCAGCTCAGAGTTTCGGTGAACACATGCTTTGACTTGTTCATCTCCAGTTGGGGTGCTCCATTCCCGGCACTCCCATCAATGCAGGAGGGTGCACTAGGTGATCAATTAGGGTTAGGGTTTGACCAAGTGAAACTGAGTACTTCTTGCTTGTGTCCTAATACATTGTACTTTTCTTCCTCTTCCTACTCCATAAAGGAGATATGGGGCGCACCACTTTGTTGGTTAACAAGTTTTAGTTTTGAGCTATTGCAGTGTATTTCTTCCTTTCAGTTTTCCCATAGAATATAGATGTGGTTGAAAGTTTATATCTCTGTATTTGTTGTTCGTAATTTCCAGCAATATGTGTTTGTAGATTGATGTATTCTGAAATTGTTGTTTTGATTGAGGTCTTCAGTTGTTAAGCTACCTAGGTTTAGGTTATTCTTTCTAAGTGCAGGATCTGCTAACCATGGTCTGAAATTTAATAGCTTTAACTGTCCTTTTCACCATAAAAACCCTCACAAATTCATTTCCAAATTTTTGTATCCTGCAATTAAAGGGAAAAGGCAGAAGTGATAAACATCACCAGCTACTAAGGTTCTAACAGTTATGATGGGGAATAATGGGTCTAGGTAACTCAAGAGAATATTAGGGTAGCTCTTTGGTAGATGTAACACCCCGGTTTTGACCCCGCTTGCATTAAATGTATGTGATGTATATATTGTAATGAATCGTGGTGTGGAGCTAAAGGCAAAATCCCCACCATCGATTTGGTTGTGTTATGATTCGACGATTGGAATCATTGTCGATGGTATATCGTGATGTACGACACATATTAGTTTGGCATCATGTAATTATGTTTTTTTTTCAATTAAATGAACCCCAACCAGCTATGTCACTGCAACCATATTGAAAAGGGCATGATTTTCCTAAGGATAATGGGGGGGGGAATTGTTAAACCTTGAGCCCATGGGGAAAAGCCATGTGTCAACCACCTATTTAAAACTTCTATTGTTAGTTGGGGGCAGTTATTGCTGGGAAGTGGTGGGTGGCAGGACTGTCAGTCCTTGCCCACACGCCCACTCCACCAGCATACTCCACCACCACTTCACGTGGGCAGGGAAAACTTCAGGGGATGCTCCCACTCTCCATCGATTCTGTTCATCCTCACGCAGATGGTGGTTCTCTCACCTTCTCACGCACAGGATTCTCCATCGTCCATCTCACGCAGAGACGCCCTGTTTTCCTCACGCACCGATTGGGATTTCTCATTGTTTTTCTCACGCAACAAGGGGGAGAGCCGTTTTTTGCCTATCATTCACAATTTCTGCTGTGGGTGTGTTTTCCATACCGATTTGATGGTCTGTGTGTATGTTCTTTCCCAGGCACAGGCTGAGAGTCCGATTTCTTCCTCCATTTCGGACTGTGTAATTTTTCTCGTCACTTCATTGTTGAGCCCGGGGCTGTTGTCTTCCCACGTTTTGTTGGCTTTGTTTTCCTTCACGTCTTGGAGCTATTGTAGATTATTATTGATTCGTGACTCATTTTGGCCACGATAGGGCCAAGAACGACTCAGGAATTGATTTCCCCTGTCCAAGCTGTGAATCGCTTGTTTGGCTACGTGCATGCAGTGGTTGGTCTTTGGACTGTGTTGGAGTGGAGATGAGGGCTTGGTTTGCTTGATAAACCTGGTGTGTTTCGGGAACCACACAGACAGAGCTAGAAGGTTGGCTTTCTTCTCCACAACCCCTGAATAGCACTAGAAGGGAGGTCACGGCCTGAGGGACTGTGTAGCAAAGAAGGGACTGATTTCCTTATGTTGGGTGTGTGTGGGTGTCTTAGAAGTCAGGCTAGTTCTGGTGTAGGTACCCCTAGCTCTTCAATGAGCTCACCAGCTTAGCATTCAACCTTTCCCAGCTCCTTGATGGCCTGATAAACCCAACTGTGTTGGCTTGACTGATTTGTGTATCCTTGGCTATGTGTAAGCCTGCTTGTTCCTTATTCCTTGGGGGATCATGCCTAGCTCGGGGGTGGCAGCGTTGCTGAGAGATTAAGGAGCACGCTGGCCTATGGTTGGGTGGAACGTTGCAGCGTCATAGCTGGTTGCAGGACAAGTTCTTCAAAAGATAAGTATTCTTGTCTATTTCACTTCTGCAATCATATTTAATGTTAATGAATTATGATGAACATGTTGAATGCCTGAATGAATGTATGTTTGTTTCCGCTGTGTATGTGAATGATTATGCATCTTAGCATGTTTTATGTTCAAGCATTTCAGTTTTATGTATGTTCACGTCCATGGGGCGGTTTGCCCGGATAGTTAATGGCATGGTAGCGTCCTCTTCGTCGGTCGTAGGGTCGAGGACGTTACAGAGTGCTATCAGAGCCAAAGTTGCAGCATGGGCCTCTATGGGCCATGAAGAATCAGCTCGCAGAGGCAGGTTGTTCTCTGCCCAGAAGAAATATGAATGACAGAAAATCTTCAGAAAATTTTCGTTAAAATTTTCTAAGTGCCAAGACCGTCGGCCCATCGGAGAACTTAGTCTGAGGCTTCTCCGATGCATCGGACAGCCTAGACAGAAGTCTGCCTCATGGGAACTGGCGGGAGAGAAATTTCGGAATTTGTCGAAGTTCGTAAGTTGTCGGCGATCGGCAGAAGATAGACGATGGAGTCGCCGATACGTCGGCTCCGTATAGCTAAAGATCGCCGAAACGTCGACGAAAATCAGCCGAAGATCGTCGAAACGCCGACTCAGTTAGTTGAAAGATCATCCAATGTCGACCATCTACGTCGACGAGAGTTAGAGGAAGGGAGAGCCAACGGAGCGGCGAGAAGTGGAAGTTGGAGCCGCAGTGTCGGCGAAGATTTGTTGATTGGATCAGCAAAAATTAGACAATGAAGCAGCCGATGCGGCGGCAAACGTCGGCGGAAAATAAAAGATGGGATCGCCGCCACATCGGAGAAAAATAGATGATGAAGGTGTCGATACGTCGGCGGAAGAAAGGAGATAAAAGGAAAATTTTCCGAAAATTTTCTAAGTGTTCGGAGGCTTCGGAAGCCTTCAGATGAAGACCGCCGAAACGTCGACGAAATTTAGTAGATGGAATAGCCAACACAGCGGTAGCAAGAAGAAGAAAAATTTTGAAGTGTGAGATCGTCGGCGAAATTTAGTTGACAGAACCGCCGATGATACGTCGGCGGAAAATACAAGATGGGATCGTCGATACGGCGAAGAAGATTATAGGATCAGATCACCGATGAAAGTCGGAAGAATTTAGTTGTTTGTGAGTCCGCCGTTGCGGCTGTCAGTTGGACTATCATTCCAACAATTAGAATTTTCAACTGCCAATAGTGCTCCGGTCGCCGACGCAACGGAAGCGTTCAGTTTTGAGTCGCCGACGCATAGTGTTTAAAGCTTCCGACCGCCGACGGTTTCTATGGTCCGCGGAACCCATAGTTGGTTTGTTGCCCGCCGTTGCGGCTGCTTAAGGAACTATCCACTCGATGAATAGTGTTTCCGATCGCCGATACTGCGTTATGGGAGTTCGTTTCCTCGCCGATGCTGTAGTGATTAACAATACCGATCACCGATATACTATCATCGTCGATAATAGTCCTTGGCATCGCCGATAATATAGTCCGGAAGCTCAGTCAACTAAGGATCCGATACGTCGAAAAATTAGTTGGGAGGAGGTCCGATTTGATGAAGGAAAATTTTGAGTTTTTCAAGTGGGATTTCTCATCGAATTTCAGTAGTTTTTCAATGGGATTTTCAGCAGTTTGTCAATAGATTTTCAGGGCTAAAAAGGAAGAAAATTTTGTGTTTGGGCAAAATTGTTATTTTATGATTTTTCCAGGAGAATGTAAGTAATTCTGATTTATATCAATGTTATGCATCTAACAGTTGTGTTACTAACACGTTTGTAGAATCATAAACACCTTCAAGGGCAGTATTCCAGATAGTGCAGTTTGGTAAGTAAGTGGTGGTTCAGCCATGAGAACCCATGACGGATATGATGCTCGAGATTCCTACGAGCGTGCGAGAAATGCCATGGGAGAAAATGTCCGTAATGGAAATGATGACAGAGTCTAATGGAAAGAGATTCCAAGAGACACCGTCAGATGTTGCATCCACCATGAGAAGCTTGATTAAAGCCCAGGAAGAGCAGCATCAGTTGAATGCTGCTATGTTGCAGAGTTTGACAGACTTGCAAAGAAAGATAGACTCTGGGCGAGGTACAGCAAGGCCGGAAGGCAATAAGAGCAGTACTAGGAGAAGGAGAAGGACTTCTAGTGGATCATCTAACTCTGAAGAATCCAGCGGGGATTCAAGCTCATCTTCTCGTAAAAGAAAAAGAAGGAGACACCATTGGGATCGCTCTCAAGATGAATTTAAGAAGGCCAAACCTCCTACATTTGATGGTGAGGTAAAGACTGGACAAGAGGCTGAAGCTTGGCTTCTTGGGATAAAGAAGTACTTCCAAGTTCAGGATTATTCGGGAAACATGAAGGCAAGAGTTGCCATATTCAATCTGAATGGAAGGGCATCCATTTGGTGGAAACACTTCAAGCAAGTAAAGAGGATCAGTGAAAGGAGACTGAAGTGGAAACAGTTCAAGAAGTATTTCAAGCAGAAATACCTCTCTGACAGGTATTATGATGACAAGATTAAGGAGTTCCATGAGCTCATATTGGGACAGCAGACCATGGAAGTGTATGCAAATAAGTTCTTGGAATTGTTGAGGTATGTCCGATACATCAGAGATGAAAAAGTGAAGGTCCAGCGGTTTATGAGTGGATTGCCTCAGTCTTACAAAGATAGAATTGAGTTTCACAAACCTAAAACTCTTGAAGAAGCAATAAGGAAGGCTAAGTATTGCTATGAGCAAAGCAAAGGTAAACTTGATTACCATAAGGCATGGAAGGACAAGAAGAATGAGAAGTTTGACCAACGAAAGAAAGGTTTCAAACCTTCTAACTTCAAGAATCAGCAAAAGCAGCCATCCCAAGCTGCGAGTAAGCCAGTTGGAGTGACAGGAGAAAAGCCTAAGGATCCACAACAGGATAGAGGACCACTTCAATGTTGGAAATGTAAAGGACCCCACCTGCGCAGATATTGTCCACTCGAGAATGAGAGTGCAAGACCAGCTTACAACATTCAAGAAGCAGAAACAATGGGTCAAGTAGCAAGGGCAGTCCCTAAGATTTATGCAGCACTGGAGGACTGCCAGGAAAATCACCAGTCAACTATGGTTGAAGTTGCAGGTAAGATCGTTGAGCAATCTGTTTCTATTTTGATTGACCCTGGTTCTACTCACAGTTACATTACTCCTAGAGTAGTGGAGATTTGTGCTTTTAAGAAAGTAAAGCATAGAAAATCTTGGTTAGTTCAGCTAGCCACTGAAACTAAGAGAAAGGTCAGTGAAGTGGTAGAGAGATGTCCATTGGTCATGAATGGATTGATCACTCGGGTAGATCTAAATGTTCTACCACTTGGTTCCTATGATGTTCTCATTGGAATGGATTGGTTAGAAGCTCACAGAGTAAAGCTTGACTGTTATAATAAGACTTTCGAATGCATGAATGAAGAAGGGAACCCAGTCGTTGTGAAAGGTATTCCAAAGGTGATTTCAGTCCGGCAGGTTTCAGCAATGCAGTTGAAGAAGTTCTGTAGAAAAGGTTGTCAGTTGTATGCAGCTCAGATTTTGGAAGCATGTGGGGATGAAACTCCTAGGTTGGAAGACTATCAGGTGTTACAAGAATTCAATGATGTGTTTCCTGATGAGATTCCAGGGCTATCTCCAAAGAAGGACATTGATTTTACAATTGAACTTGTGCCAGGAGCAGCACCAGTGTCCAAGACACCCTACATAATGAGTAGACTGGAGATGCTAGAATTGAAGATGCAACTGCAAGAGTTGTTGGAAAAGAAGTATATCCGGCCGAGTGTGTTTCCTTGGGGAGCACCAATTCTATTTGTAAAAAAAAAAGATGGTACACTCAGGTTGTGTATTGATTACAGACAGTTGAACAAGGTTACTATGAAGAATAAATATCCTTTGCCTAGGATTGATGACCTCTTTGATCAAATGAGAGGAGCAAAGGTATTTTCCAAGATTGACTTGAGCTCTGGTTACCATCAGGTGAGAATAAAGGATGAAGACATTCATAAGACAGCCTTCAGAACAAGGTATGGACATTATGAGTTTGTAGTGGTACCATTTGGTCTCACAAATGCACCAGCTACATTTATGTGCCTTATGAACAGTGTATTCAGCAGGTATTTGGACAAGTTTGTTCTTGTTTTCCTTGATGACATTCTTGTTTATTCTAAGAATGAGGAAGAACATGAAGAGCATTTGAGATTGACATTGCAATTGCTCAGGAAGCACCAGCTGTATGCAAAACTGAGCAAGTGTGACTTCTATAGAGATAGGATTCAATATTTGGGTTACATTATCTCAGAGGAGGGTATATCTGTGGACCCTGAAAAGATTGAAGCAATTATGAATTGGCCTACTCCAAGAAATGTGACAGATGTAAGATCCTTTATGGGACTTGTAGGATACTACAGGAGATTCATTGAGGGATTCTCCAAAGTTGCACATGCCATCACTTCTTTGCAAAAGAAGGGGATTAAGTTTGAATGGACATCGTGGTGTGAAGAAAGCTTCCAGCAGTTGAAGAGTCTTCTCACCAGTGCACCAGTATTGAAAGTTGCAGATCCAGAGAAAGATTTTGTGGTGTGTACCGATGCATGCGGACAAGGGCTTCGAGGAGTCCTTATGCAAGACAACCACGTGATATGTTACGAGTCGAGAAAGATGAAGGAGCATGAGAAGAACTATGCCACTCATGATCTAGAGCTTCCAGCCATAGTACATGCTCTCAAGATGTGGAGGCATTACTTGATGGGCAGAAGATTTGAGCTCAGGACAGACCATTGTGGTCTGAAGTATCTATTTGTTCAGCCTACTCTGAATGCTAGGCAAGCAAGATGGCTGGAGTTTTTATGTGAGTTTGATTTTGAAATCAAGCACATAAAGGGAAAAGAGAATAAGGTAGCTGATGCACTCAGTAGGAAGGTGCAGGAAATGCATGTGGCATCCCTTAGTATTTGCCAATCAGATTTGAGGCAGCAGATTGTTAATCATACAGCCGAAGATGAAGTGTATGAGTTGGTAAAAGACAAATTGCAGCATCAAGGTCTTGAGAAGAGGTATGAGGGATATAAATTGGAAGAAGATGGACTTCTTACTTATAAAGATAGAATTTATATTCCAAATGTAGTAGAGTTGAGGAGAGTTGTTATGGATGAAATCCATCAAGCTCCATATTCTGGTCACCCAGGATACCAGAAGACAATTGCTACCGCCATAAAACAGTACTTTTGGCCAGGAATGAAAAAGGACATGGCTTAATACATTTCGAGGTGCATGAAATGTCAGCAGGTAAAGGTTGAGCATCAACACCCAGCAGGTTTGTTGCAGCCTTTGCCAGTTCCAGAATGGAAATGGGAAGTTGTTTCCATGGATTTTATTACAGGATTGCCGATGACTTGGAGACAACATGATTCCATCATGGTTGTGGTGGACAAGTTGACAAAGGAAGCACATTTTATACCGGTTAAGTCTACGCATAAGACTGATGACATTGCAAAGATATTCATGAAGGAGATTTTCAAACTGCATGGATTGCCGAAGGCAATAGTCTCTGACAAAGATGTCAAGTTCACTTCCAATTTTTGGAAGGGGTTGTTTGCAGATTTGGGTACAAAGCTAAACTTCATCACTGCTTACCATCCTCAGACAGATGGGCAGACAGAGAGGGTTAATCAAGTGCTTGAAGATATGCTTCGCATGTACGTGATGGACAAACCAACCAAGTGGGAATATTACTTACACTTGGTAGAGTTTGCTTATAACAATGGACAACAGGCATCCTTGGGGATGAGTCCGTATGAAGCTTTGTATGGAAGAAGGTGTAGGACACCAGTGACTTGGGATAATCCAGTGAATAGAGTTGTGCTTGGACCAGAATTGCTCAAGGAAATGGAGCAAGAGGTTGTAAAGATCAGGCAGAATCTGAAAGCAGCACAGGACAGACAAAAAAACTATGCAGATAAGCATAGGGTGAACAAGGAGTTCAGTGTTGGGGATCATGTTTACCTCAGAGTGAGGGCAAGGAAGAGTTCCTTGAAGCTTGGAAGTTGTGCCAAGCTGTCACCAAGATATTGTGGGCCGTTTGAAGTGCTTGAAAGAATAGGGCCAGTTGCATATAGACTTGCATTGCCTGCTAGCACTAGAGCTCATAATGTTTTTCATGTTTCTTTGCTTAAGAGATATGTACATGATCCTAACCATGTGATAAATTGGGATGTGATTCAGGCAGAACCCGAGGGAGAGTTCCAAACCAAGCTAATGCGCATCCTTGACAGGAAGGTCACAATGCTCCGGAACCAGGCCATAGGGCAGGTAAAGGTGCAATGGGAGCACTACGAACCTGAAGAGGCTACGTGGGAGTTGGAGGATGCCATGCGATTGGCACATCCATTTTTGTTCAATTTTGCGGAACACTGAGGCAGTACAAGTGTAGCATTTTGTTCAAATTTGTAAAGCACTGAGGACAGTGCTATTGAAGGGGGAGGGGAATGTAACACCCCGATTTTCACCCCGCTTGCATTAAATGTATGTGATGTATATATTGTAATGAATCGTGGTGTGGAGCTAAAGGCAAAAGCCCCACCATCGATTTGGTTGTGTTATGATTCGGCGATTGAAATCGTTGCCGATGGTATATCATGATGTACAACATATATTAGTTTGGCATCATGTAATTATGTTTTTTTTTTTTAATTAAATGAATCCCAACCATCTATGTCACTACAACCATATTGAAAAGGGCATGATTTTCCTAAGAATAAGGGGGGGGGGAGAATTGTTAAACTTTGGGCCCATGGGGAAAAGCCATGTGTCAACCACCTATTTAAAACTTTTGTTGTTAGTTGGGGGCAGTTATTGCTGGGAAGTAGTGGGTGGCAGGACTGTCAGTCCTTTCCCACACGCCCACTCCACCAACATACTCCACCACCACTTCACGTGGGCAGGGAAAACTTCAGGGGATGTTCCCACTCTCCATCGTTTCTGTTCATCCTCACGCAGACGGTGGTTCTCTCACCTTCTCACGCACAGGATTCTCCATTGTCCATCTCACGCAAAGACGCCCTGTTTTCCTCACGCACCGATTGGGATTTCTCATTGTTTTTCTCACGCAGCAAAGGGGAGAGCCGTTTTTTAGCTATCATTCACAATTTCTGCTGTGGGTGTGTTTTCCATACCGATTTGGTGGTCTGTGTGTTTGTTCTTTCCCAGGCACAGGCTGAGAGTCCGATTTCTTCCTCTATTTCGTACTGTGTAATTTTTCCCGTCACTTCATTGTTGAGCTCGGGGCTGTTGTCTTCCCACGTTTTGTTAGCTGTGTTTTCCTTCATGTCTTGGAGCTGTTGTAGATTATTATTGAGTCATTTTGGCCACGATAGGGCCAAGAACGACTCAGGAATTGATTTCCCCTATCCAAGCTGTGAATCGCTTGTTTGGCTGCATGCATGCAGTGGTTGGTCTTTGGACTATGTTGGAGTGGGGATGAGGGCTTGGTTTGCTTGATAAACCTGGTGTGTTTTGGGAACCACACAGACAGAGCTAGAGCGTTGGCTTTCTTCTCCACAACCCCTGAATAGCACTGGAAGGGAAGTCAAGGCCTAAGGGACTGTGTAGCAAAGAAGGGGCTGATTTCCTTGTGTTGAGTGTGTGTGGGTGTCTTAGAAGTCAGGCTAGTTCTGGTGTAGGTACCCTTAGCTCTTCAATGAGCTCACCAGCTTAGCATTCAGCCTTTCCCAGCTCCTTGATGGCCTGATAAACCCAACTGTGTTGGCTTGGCTGATTTGTGTATCCGTGGCTATGTGTAAGCCTGCTTGTTCCTTATTCCTTGGGGGATCATGCCCAGCTCGGGGGTGGCAGCGTTTCTGAGAGATTAAGGAGCACGCTGGCCTATGGTCGGGTGGAACGTTGCAGCGACGTAGCTGGTTGCGGGACGAGTTCTTCATAAGATAAGTATTCTTGTCTATTTCACTTCTGCAATCATATTTAATGTTAATGAATTATGATGAACATGTTGAATGCCTGAATGAATGTATGTTTGTTTTCGTTGTGTATGTGAATGATTATGCATCTTAGTATGTTTTATGTTCAAGCATTTCGGTTTTATGTATGTTCACGTCCATGGGGCGGTTTGCCCGGATAGTTAATGGCATGGTAGCGTCATCTTCGCTAGTCGTAGGGTCGGGGACGTTACAGTAGAAGCAATGGTTAGAACAAAGACTAACCCTAGAAAAATAGGCAGGGAGCGTCAAAGAAGAAGATAAGCATTAAAGATGAAGAAGCAGAAGAGAGAAAGAGATTCCCCTCCTGCCTGATTTCTCAAGAATGGCAGCTAAAACAGACATTAGTTTTGCAATGACAGGCAAAGACCCAAGGATAAAGAGGTAGTAAAAGTAAAAAGCCTCAATTGGAAAATAGACATTTCTCAAGAATGGGAGCTAAAACAGACATTAGTTTTGCAAGGACAGGCAAAGACCCAAGGAGAAAGAGGTAGTAAAAGTAAAAAGCCTCAGTTGGAAAATAGATAGATTGATTCCTTTTGGAAGGGAAGAAACCGAGAAGGAACAAGACAAGAAAAGAGTTAAAGAAGAATGTAGAGAAACATTAGAGCATCTACATTGACAACCTAGGTATGTTGTTATCCAGGAAGAATGTATGTCTTGACCTTGGTGCTTAAGAGAGAAGTTTGGGTTTCCTTTGAAGGCCTGGGTATCCACTTGTAGGCATGCAAATGAACAAATGAATATGCACCACAAATTGCAGGCTTTAATCCAGGGTAGAGTCCTCACAAGTTCCAGACCTGTGAAGAGGAGAAGCAAAAGATGAGGACATGGCTGATAGGCTCCAAGAAGCTGAAGCAGAATGGCTACAAAATGAGAACTAGGTACTTTCGGACTTCTGTATGTCAGACTTCCAGGATATAAATGTTAAGATTAGCACAATGAAGTCTGGCCCAGAAAATCAAATTGCAGTACTCCTTCCAAGTAAGTAAGGGGTGTGTCATGGAAAGCACCCTGCCTCCACAAGGAGCTTTGAAGCTCTTTCATCTTGTTCAAGGAAGGCTAGAGACTCAGCATAACTATTAGTCTTCTCTTTGATTTGATTGTAAATTGTAATGTAGTTTCTGCAGCCTATGCTCTTGGTGTTTGTTACTTAAATAAGTTGTCTTTCAAGGGTTATTCCCGTGCATTGTTTCTACTTCTCCATGTACATATCAAAATCAACAATGCCAAGAAACAATGCACATATCACATTTTGTGCATGTACACCAATGCACGTGATTTTCTTCCAAGACAGTTATGGCTATCAAATCATAAGCAAGGTGGGGATTTTGAAAAGCATCAAGTTGCAGCTATGTCACCTGTACTGAGGGTAATCAACCTTCTTTCTTATGAAAATCTTAATTGTGCCATACATCAACAACAGTGCTTCCTATGGAAGAAATTTCCATCTTTCACTGCGAGATCCATTACATCAGCCATCCAAATAAACAGGGCAAACTTAAAATATAGGTATTTTCCAACAGGGCGCGTTGGTTCATTGGCGTGGTTGACAGAGTGTCAAGTGTCCACCAGGTCTCCATTCTGGCAGTGGTATGCCCCACCCTTAGAGAGGAGTATTAAAGGGATGAAGCCAGGCGTATGTCCCGGGCAATTTTGGCTGAATAGCTACCCCTCAGCCCTGGCACCCACTCTATATGGTGCAGCCGATCAGGGTGTGCTTCTAGAAGTGCTTTCAACTTTATGTTGTCATTTAGTTTAGGCCTTTGCGATGTGCATTGGAGTCCAAACAATTTGACCAATCGACCCATGGGACCTTCTTGGTTCATGGATGAGGTTGGTAGAATATTTGGTTCATGGATGAGGTTGGTAGAATATTAAGCAATCCAGCAGGGTTTCATTCTTACTGTGAAATGTTCCACCCAAATAGTATTAAGTTCAAAGGAATAAGTATTAGGGCCGAGAGCAGGTTCTGTACAATTTCGCCAGAATAGTTACTTGTTTGACTTGGCACAAAGTCAGTGCCGTGCAGTGCAAATCCTGGAAACGTTTCCAATCAAGATAACAATAAAAATAAACAGGACATTCCAAGTTGATGTTAATGGTGAGAATCAGTGCTAAATACTAAACTAAACGATGGCAAACTTGGTTCCCCAGGACACTGGATACCCAACTCCTCCAAAAACGGTTTCGGTCCACCGATAGCATTGGATTTCACAGTATCCAGTCGCAAGTGAAAAAAAACAAATGCTTTTCGATCCGGGGATCTCTGTGTGACAATTGGAGAATGTCATTGAGTAATTGAGTAAATTCTTGTGATAGACGTTTAATAAATCCACACCTGGCCAGAGTTCTTAGGATTGACTGTGGATGCCTTCCCTCCACAGCCTGCAGCTCCAGATTTGTAAACATGTCGTGAAGAAGCCTGCTGCTTTGACTTGAGCTTCGAATTCATTGTCGCTCACTACTCCTTCACGCCTGCTTAATTCCAAAGAGGAACTTTCACATACCAAGCCAGTGTTTTCTCTGAATTTAAGTGGCCTGTATAATCTTCTTTTCAATGACTTTCAAAGTAGATCTCAAGAACTCAATTCCTTTCCCTGGACTTGTAAGCGAAAACGTTAATTTCTTTTAGGTATAAATATAATTACTGTTGTTCTATGAAACTAATAATAATAATATTCTTAGGTTAATCTTTTTAATAGCTTATGATATTACTAAAGTCTAAAAATAGAGAGGTGTATACATACTCTATCTCTCTAGATTTGAACCTTTGACCTATTCCAAGGAACCACATGTTCTTCTTAACCATTGGGCCCAGTCAAGCTATTATTCTAAAAACTAAAGTTGGGGATTAAAGATTGATCTATTCATTCATGATATTTAACATTTTCTATTTTCTTCAAATAATTTTTTTTGGAGGAATCCACTAGATGTGTCCCCACATTCATGAATGGCATTTCTAATAAACTTATCGACGTAGATAGTCTATCCAAACTTTTTTTCTTTCGAAACTTAAAAACTTTCCCAACTTCGCATCGACTCCAAAGGTTGTGTAGCAATTCCATGTCTTCACCACAAGGGTTAGACCAACCTATGCCTACTACAACCAATCTATGCCTCGTCAGCTAAGGTATGCCAATAACTTCACCTATACTACCCACCATCAAACGCAACTAAGTCATATTCAACCAAGTTCATTGAAAAGTGAGGCATGTGTCGAACTGCAATCTTAAACATCCTAGCAATACTTGTGTTTGGTAGTTTCAACACTTAGTCGATTTCACAATTTAAACAAGTTCACAGTTTAACCAATAGTAAGCATCACATGGAATAGAACAACACTCATCCCATCAATAAACCACAATAAACATGCACATGTATAGCCAAGCATCTAAGTCGGATTCCTTAACACTTTATTAATGAGAAGAATGTTCACAGTGTACAACAAGGCAGGGAAACCACATGTGTGCTCCTCTTTTACATCCAGTACAAATAAACCAAGGCAAACAAGCCTCTTGCCAATTTCCAATAGTGTTGCACTAACCAGACCCTGAAGCTACCGTAGGCCTGCCACTTGCGGATTCTATTTACAACACTGTCTTTAACCCAACCAACTCAATTTCGCCTTTATTATGCATAACTTTGCACAATCACAAAGCTACCTTTGGACTTCCTTGTCAAGTTTGTGTCTATGCCTTAGCCACACTAAGGCTCCTCATATATATACAATTTTTTCCAACTATTTACAAGCCCCTCCAAGTCTAAGTGGTATCATGTGTCTACAAGCTTCCTACATAGCTTGGCTTGTTGATGCCCAACTCTCATGGTGTCACACACACTTTGCCACTTGATCATGATCGCAAGGTCATCCAACGCCTAGATACCCATAAGCAAACAAATTGTTCCTACGCTCATCGCAATCCCATCAGGTCAAGTGCACCCATTGTGTCCATGTTCATCGCAATTGTGCTTGGCAAGTTTGCTCATCACATCCATGCCCATTGCATAAGTATCCATCATGTGTGCCTTTGGCAAGTACACCTATAGCATTGCACCCATCATAAGCCCGACTAGCAAGTGTACCCTTCGCATCGCATCCATTTCATGTATGTTGCAAGGGTGCCTCCATTAGGTGTGTCCATCACATTGTACCTGTCACAAGTGCCTATGGCAGGCTAAACCCAAGTGCGCCCACTTGGTCCACATAGCCAATGTACCACTTTACCAATCATGCCCAAGTCAACTACAAGCCATCGGTTCATCATGCCACTTTGTCCATCACACTCAATGCATGCCCATAGACCAGGTCGCATGTGGCAACCTTCATTATCTCACCAAGTCCTCTCTTAGTCTATCCAACCCATGTAGGCTACCACTATACAAGGTGCATCGTTCCTTCGAGCAGGGGCACCCATCATCCATGGTGTGCCTTGCCAATGGGCCAAGACACCCACAACAAACACATCTAACCTACAACTTGACATCATTCATGTTTGTGCCAATAAGTGACCACCATGGTGATCATAAGACAGATATGCCCGAAGTCTCGTAAGGTTAGGGCCTTACTGTTGGCCTCTTATACCTCCTTGAGGACAATATACCATATTCATAAACTTTGAGTTAGATATGTCCTTCTCTTTATACCAAGTTTTCAAATATATTTGAACTTGAAATTGGAGACATATAAAAGAGTCATTCGTTTGCACTTTCTTTGAAAATTGAGGCCAAATTCAAATCCATCTTTGTGTTTAACCTTGGGTTTAGATTGTTCATTCTCCCTTACAACAAGTCTTAAAAAATGAAATCGGTTAGCTACTTTCATCTTGTAAATGAAATCAGTTAGCTACTTTCATCTTGTATCTAACCTTGGGTAAGATGCTTTGGTCTTCCTCGCCTCATCTTTATTTGGAATTTGTTAGCTACTTTCATATTGTATCTAAACCTTGGGTCAGATCCTTTTGTTTTCCTCACCCCATCTTTAAAGATGAAATTTATTCATATTTTTTTAAGAGTATATCTCGAGTCTCGACACTATCCATGTTCTTATATACAATGCAAAACACAATAATAAGATTACAAACTAACTGCGAATGGATAAACAACACTTTGCAACCAAGAAATATTAACCTTCAATATCCAGAGGAAGACATCAACATTATATTTTTGTATGGGTTGTGAGCCCAACTTTTAGTTCTTGAAAGAGGATAATTGGTTGGTATATACAACACTCTAATTTTTTAAAAGGTGTTATTCGTTGTTTCGATTTAATTAACTAATCAACTTATTTGTGTAATAATATAAATTAAGATTCAGGGATGATTTTAAGGAACCATACTTATTTAAAAGTGTATAAATGTTCGCGAATATTACCAATTCTTAAAACGCCAACTATAAAATGATTGGCGATATTTTTCAAAAAAAAAATTAAATTCCAAGGATTTTATATCGTATATATAATAATTTGGCAATTTTTAGGGTGAAAAAAGTTTACCCCATCAAAATTGGGCGAAACATGGCTTCAAAAAATGCAAAATGGCGAATCTTTTTTTGGGAGAAAAACATGGAAAAATAGCCCACTGGGTTAAAATTCGCCCCTAAAATCATCCCTGTTAAGATTTAAAGGTTATGTATAAAAAAATGCTATTTAATAATAGAGTTTCTAAGTTTTAAGTATAATTTTTATAATTTCAATTAACATGTTTTCGTTATTAGCTTACTATTAGAAATTTCAATCATAATTTCTTCTACAACATAATCAATTGAATAATAGTTTTAATATTTCAAATTGGATAACTTAATCAAAGCTATGAGATGGTAAAATACCTTTAAAAACTATTCGTCCTTATAGTCCAATCCTTAATAACTCATTGAACTAAGGATCAACCAAAATGGGATTAACCCTCCCAACCAACTAGCAACTTATCTAGTTGTCTAATTCTAGGAAACATGTGGGTTCCTATCCCTCTCAGCCCATATCTCCAACAATAACAACAACATTCAATCCCTAAGATCAAGGTTCCAAGGTTGAGTTCTACTTCCCTTAATGTTTTTCCCTTCTCATTAATTGTCCCATTCAAAAATATCCAACTGTCAACTCTTCTACAAAACTCTCCTTTATGCATTGTCCCCACTACCTTCCTAAACTGTTGGGAAGGGTCCTAGGAAGGTCAAAATATAATAAAATATTATCTCACCTACCCAACATTAAAAACTTGACATTCCACTAAGCAAGATAAATCCAATCTAATTAATCAAATCTTAGTAAGTTTATGAAATCTTAATTTCTTCTAAAATGAAATGCAATTTCCTTTTTTAATAATTATATATAACTAAGTTTCAAATGAAACCAAATTAATTCCAAATGAAGTTTAAATCATAAAGATACAATTTAAAACTCCCTCTACGCCTTCCATGCTTCAACCATTAATATATTAGTTTAATCACTAATATACATAAAACGAAACTAGTGTACATCTGCAAAGTATGTATGTGTAGCCAATATACACATAGCTTACGCACTTACAAGTGATAATCATAGCCACCTCCAATGAATAATTCTTATATGATCATAACCAAGCATGCAAGAAATAATAAGTAACACAACATTTAACTATCTTACTTACTAAGCCACAAGAATCCAATATGAATTAAACATTATACTAAATTAATTAAGCAAATGATTTAAGCATGGAAGGAACCAATTATAGAACTAAGGTGAAATATCTAATTCCCAAACAACATCCATAACTACTCTTAAGGGATGCATGAGGTTGGACTTGAAGGGAGAGAGGGGGAAGGACTTTCAGAGAACTGCGAAGGCGGGAGGACTGATGAAAGTATGGAGGAAGGACCTCAACGGGGTTATAGATCTGGGACATTCTGATATCAATAGATCAAGATCGAAACTTGAAAGGACGAGCGACAGAGCGAAAACCATGGCAGTGCATGCCCGAAGCGGCCCTAATTCCTTCTATGCGGATTATATCTTCTAAGCTCAGAGATCACATTTAGTATATTCAATATCATGCACTAATCGAGATGTTTGTGGGAATGCAACCTTCGGAGAAAGCCTTAGTCTAATGGATAAACTCTTCCTCGAAACCTAAGGGGCATTATGATCTCCATTTGGGATCCAAGTGTTTCTTTATCGTATATTTTCTAAACTTGGAAGATAGAAACAGAATCCTGGACAGTGGTCCCTACTTCTTTTATTGAGATGGCTTATTCCTAAGACCCTGGAAGAAAAAGTTTTGCCCAGATAAGGAAGACATGAAAGTGGCGCCATTCTAGATTCGGATGCACTCCTTGCCATGCGAATACTTGGATCTGGAAATTCTTGAGGATTTGGGGAATAGACTGGGGAAATTTATTAAGATCTCAAAACAAACAAGGGCCCAAAGATATACGACATATGCAAGGATCTGTGTCTACATGGGTCTCACCAAAGAATTACCAGAATCTATTAGAATGTCATGGGAAGATGAAGACTGGTTGCAAACCATCGATTATGAACATATCCCATTTTGATGTTGAAGATGCCATGAATATGGTCACATGTTTAGGGATTGCCCCATGGATACTCCAAAACCAACACTTAGGAAGGAGGAGGAAAATAATGACCAAGGGTTCAGTCGGGTTTCCTCGCGGAAGTGAGGAGGGAGAAAGCAGGACAACCATGAGGTGAACAAAAATATTTCAGTGTCCAATAAATTTGGTGCACTTGAAGACCTAACAAAGGAAACACTTGTTCAACAGCCAGAGAAACAACAGGGGAATAGATCCACCAGGACATGAAGGAGATCCCTACCAATGTTCCGTACGACTCTATAGAAGAAAGACCCCATGATGTTTTGGATCGAGATACGGGGGATGAAGCAAAGGACATGGATATAGGAGATCTAGAGGGAATTGAGCAGGCTTATATTGATTTTGAGAAAGGGTATGTCCCACAAGAGCAAGTGATATTGTTGAAGGAGGCCATTATCAATGCAAGGGAGACAAGTCAACTTGGGGTTAGTACAAGATCTCACAAGGAGAATAAGCGGAAGCACGAGGATCCAAGTAAGAAGATGGGGAGGAAATCGAACAAACAGAGAGTAGCAGAAGTAGGCTAGCGACTGGTAGAATTAGGTCAATACCCTACCATTAAAGCAGCTCTAGGGTTGTAATATGTTTTAATGAAGACAATATCTTATAACATTCAGGGCTTAAATAGTTCCCAAAAACAAAAATCTTAAGAAAGAAGATTAAGAGGACAAATTCGACCATCATGTTTATTCAAGAAACTAAGTGCCCATCGACTCAGCTTCAAGAAATTAGTAAGAAAATATGGCAAGGAAGTGAAGGAATAGGCATGGACACAAGAGGATATGCGGTAGTCCTAGGAATATTATGGGACCCCAACAAAGTAAACTTATCGCGATTCAATGGTAACCAATGCTTCATCTCTACAGAGTTCAAGGTAATCGGTTTCTCAGTAGAGGGAGTGGTTACAAACGTTTATGGGCCTCACAACGTAGGTGAAAAAAGTAGTTTTATCAATACCCTCCAAAAAATCCATGAAGAGACGGAGGGGAGACACTGGGTTCTAAGGGGAGATTTTAATCTCATAACCTTTCTGGATGAGAAGAAAGGAGGAAAGCAATGGTTGGAAGAAGAGTGTGAGATTTTTAGAGACACTATTGAAGAGTTAAGATTAGTAGGTGCCAGGTAATAACTCCCGATTCAATTCTATTCATGGCTAAAACATTTATTTATACATTACAATGTGGCGATTGAGAACCAGCCTTTTCACCTTCCTATGCAACTATTCATATTCCTATTTATTTATTTATTTACAATAATCCCGACGGATTATATTCTAACAATCCCCCT
>LPNX010003684.1:243758-254088 GCA_001517045.1 Pseudotsuga menziesii
AAATTAGATGACCAAATCTTGCATGCCACAATGAACTAGATGACATATTACCTTCTCCATGCTGAGAGAGGTAGGCATAGTTCTGAAATCTTGTGGATGAACCCTTGAGCTTCAGCAGCTTTCCATCTTCGTATCCAGTGATGATGACTTGGTTGTCAGAGGACTTTCTTATTTCAACGATTCCATCAAACATGTGGATGGAATGGCCTTGCTGTCAAATTTTCACCATGGACAGCAGGCTTCTCTGCAACTCTGGAAGATAGAGAACGTTCTTCAACAAGAAATCAGGGAATCCAGGCATCTTCAGTCAAATGGTGCCCATTCCCTTTGGTTTAATACCTGACTTATCTAAAAAGTAAACTATGCCATCTATTGTTTCATTAAGTTCTTCAAAACAGTCTTTTCTAAATGTCATGTGTGATGTTGCACCAGTATCAAGCAGCCAACAATCTTTGTAAGATGAAAGTGAAGTCATTTCATTAATTCCAAGATTACAATGTGCAACAATACAAGAATCAGAAGATTTACTAGCATCTTGGTCATCTTTCTTCTGGTTATGCTTGTCTTTGATGGAGTCCCACGAAGCCCAACACTGATCTGATGTGTGCCCAGTCTTTTTACAACGCTTGCACTGCAAATCTGATCTTTTGGTGAAGTTATTTTTGCCCCCTCTGCCTTTGAAATTTCTTCTTCCTCTGCCTCTCTCTTTACCAGAGAGCATGACACCAACTTCAGATGCTATAGATTGCATCTTTTACAATTGTTAGTGTAATTTACAATAATGAACTTAATATGACAAAGAGAAATAGAAAAAATAATAACCTTGCAGGTCTACAGTCTCTGCCAAGGTGATTTACAATCTCAACTTCAGGTTTTAAAGTGACAATGACAGTATCGTAGCTTCAATTCGCATCAATTCAGGGAGAAGAAATTCAGTACCAATTTGCAGCCTTCAGGGTCTTTATGCAATTGGTAATGGTGTGAATATTCAGCCAACAGTCTTCATAGTACAACAGCTTAGCCAACGAGATTTTATAAATATTTCTCAAGCAAACAAACAAACAAAAAACTCTGCACTGGTTTGTTTGTTAAACTCCAGAAAACTATAACTTCGATTATCCAGATTTATTTTACTGCGCATTGGCTTTCAATCTTTCACCAATTCACAAGAGCAGTATCCTCACACAGCATGTGCTCTTCTAGTCGCATCTTCAGAGAAAGAAATTCAGTAATTCTAGGTTTATACATTTCAATATTACAACATCATACACAGCAGCATATATCTTCCACCGAAGTCTTCTATATATCATGTGTATATTATTCATGGTCCCTTTTACTCAATATAAATGAAAAATACTTGCCGACTGTTCTTTTTACATCCACGCACAGGAATTAGGGTTTGTGTATTTCAACAAAAAAAGACGTTTTACCTCCCCTTAGTTGAAGACAGTCACCAACACCGTAGCAGTCTCCACGCATACATTATTCAGGTGATAATCATGCAGTATTCAACAAGCATTATATCTCCAGCGCAGGCTTTTCACGCAGGTGGCAGGCAGTCTCCACGCAGGTTCACCACGCAGTCTCTTCACGTCAGGTTCACCACGCAGGCAGTCTCTTCACTCAGGCAGTCTCTCCACGAGCAGTCTCTCCACTCAGCAGGCTCTCCACGAGCAGTCTCTTTACGTGGGCTCTTCAACTTCAGTCACCATTCAGTCTTCAATGCATAGCTTTCACGCAGAACCCTAGCAAAACGCGGGAACCCTAGAACCCTTCATCGTTCTTTACTCAACTTCCACGAAACCAATATTTATGCACATAGTATTCACGCATGCAGCCTTCAACAGCACGCCTTCAACGCAGCCTTCGTACCTTAGTATTCAAAAAATGAGGCCAACAAGAATCAGATTGTTGAATGCAATGCTCTTCCCACACTTATTTTCATGTTGCGTTCTGAGGATGTCGGTATCCATTACGAGGCAGTCGGTGTAATTGGGAATTTGGTTCATTCGTCTACTAATACAAAAGAAAGAAGTTCTACTTGCTGGAGCTTTACAACCAGTTATTGGTCTCTTGAGTTCACGGTGCCAGGAAAGCCAAAGGGAAGCAACATTGTTATTAGGGCAGTTTGCGACAACAGATCCTAAATGCAAGGTTCATATTGTCCAACGTGGTGCTGTTCGTCCTCTTTCTAAAATGCTCCAATTGCCAGATGCTCAACTCAAAGAGATGGCAGCATTTGCTCTTGGTAGATTAGCACAGAATTCACATAACCAAGCTGGCATTGTCCATGATGGTGGACTAATACTGCTTCTCGAGCTTCTAGAGTCAAAAATGGATCTCTTCAACACAATGCGGCTTTTGCTCTTTATGGGCTTGCAGATAACGAGGATAATATTTCTGACATCACAAAAGAGGGGGAAGAATACAGCCCCACGGGTGTGTTCTCGTAGAGGAGTGGGAGCATGAAGGAAATCTGATAAATACAAACAGCATGAGAGTGGGAGCAGTCTCAAACAAAAAATGAAGCAGTGATCTCAACTAGAATACTAAGAATTAGGGTTAATCTAATTCAAACGTTTTAGCAGAGAGTAAACGCACGCAGATGGAGGACTGAAATACAATAATGCATACAATGCATGCGACTGGCAGACTGATGGAGCAGGCAGTCTGGCAATGGACTGGCAAGCAGAATGCCAGGACTGAAATGCAGCAGGCAGGAGTTACGGCAGGCAGGCAACCAAGCTCTGATACCACTGTCAGGTAATAACTCCTGATTCAATTCTATTCATGGCTAAAACATTTATTTATACATTACAATGTGGCGGTTGAGAACCAGCCTTTTCACCTTCCTATGCAACTATTCATATTCCTATTTATTTATTTATTTACAATAATCCCGACGGATTATATTCTAACAGTAGGCATTAACCCAAGGGAAGGTAAGTTCACCTAGAACAATAAAAGGAAGGGGGACAGACACATAACTTCTTGCCTGGATAGATTCCTTGTTTCATAAACGATAATGGACTTAGGTAGTGAAATCCACTCAACGATTCTACCAGGAGAAGGGTCAGATCACTTGTTAGTGGAATTACTATGGAGCGGATTTGGATCGCAATTCAAAAAACCCTTCATGTTTGAACAATTCTCGCTAAGTCATCCATATTTCACAAAGAAGATTAAGACATGGTGGGAGAAACTTAGTGAAGAAGCAGGTGAGAGCATGTACAAGTTCCAACAGAAGTTAAAAGGGTTGAAAGAAAGGGTAAAAAATGGAACAAGGAGGAGTTTGGCAACATATTTGCTGATAAGAAAATCTTGGAAACTTGGTTGATGGAGATCCAGACCATGGGGATGAATAATGACTACACAACTAATCTGTATATCGAAGAGATTGGTATTTGCTCAAAAATTGAGGAGAGGGAAAGATAAGAGGAAATCCTTTGGTGCCAGAAATCAAGAATTAAATGGCTCAAAGAGGGGTAAAGAAATACAAAATTCTTCCAGCGATCAGTTATCAAGGATAGATAGCAGATTAAAATCCTCTCAATTAAAAATTCTAGTGGGGAAAGTGTGGAAACGAGGGAGGAAATTGAAGTAACCTTGAACCAACACTTCAAGGAAACAATGAACGAACCAAGACATGATAGAAGGAGGGACATTGATCAAATAACATGACACATCCCTTCTCCCATAAGCCAACAGCATAATGAGTTGCTAATGAAGCCTATTTCCCTCACTGAGGTGGAGGAAGCAGCCTTCCAAATGGAAGAAGGAAAGGCTCCAAGCCCTGATGGATTTACAGTGAACTTCTTCCACCACTTCTGGGATATCATTAAGTAGGAGGTCTGGAAGATAGTAGAGGACTCTAGGGTTTCAAGGAAGATCCTACCAGCTTTTAATGTAACCTTCCTCACTCTTATCCCAAAGTGTGAAGGGGCATATTCTCCAGACAAATTTAGACCCATAAGCCTGTGTAATGTAATCTATAAGATCATAACTAAGGTCATTGCGAATAGACTCAAACCCCTCTTACCTTCCTTGATCTCTCCAGAACAGTCGAAGTTTGTTGAAGGGCGACAGATAATGGATGGCATTATCTTGGTCCATGAAGTGCTATCAGTAAGAACTAAGAAAATCCCTGGAATGATGGTGAAGCTTGACATAGCTAAATCCTATGACAAAGTTAACTGGCAATTCATGAGGAAAATGCTAACAACCTTTGGATTCCAGGATGACTAGATTGAATGGGTAATAAATTTAGTTTCCTCGGCTTTTTTCTCCATTATTGTAAACGAGGTGTCATCGGATCTCATCAAACCAATGAGTGGTATAATACAGGGATATTTGTTATCCCCTTTCCTCTTCATCCTTATGGCAGAAGGGTTGGGAAAGTCAATCACAACAATGCGGGACAACAATTATTTAAGAGGGATCATAGTTCACCCAAGAGTGGACACACAAAATCATCAACAAATTTTGGATGACACTATGTTGATGGGTTATCCCTCGGTCCAAGAAGCCAGAAAGCTCAAGGACTGTCTATCTAATTTTGGTAAAGCATCGGGCTTAGAAACCAATGACCAAAAATCACAAGTCTTTTTCTTTAACACCCCTCGGATCACCAAACGAAATATTTGTCGTATCTTGTGTTTCCATGAGAGTTCCCTTCCATCCAAATATATATGAACCCCCTTGGTTGACTCAACAACTAAAAAGGGATCCTGGATGGAGCTTCTAGATAGCATGAAAAAGAGTTTTACCAACTGGACCTTAAGACCCCTCAACTTTGCGAGCATACTAGTTCTGGTAAAATCAGTCCTACAGGAAATGCCAACTTATCTATTATCTACCCTGGTGGCTTCGAAGGAAATTTTGAGAGACACGAGGAATACGCAGTGAGAATTTTTGTGGAGCAGAACAAATGAATAGCGGAAATGGGCCCTTGCAAAATGGGAAACGTTATGCAACCCTAAGCATCAAGGGGGATTAACCCTCCAAGAGCCTGAGCAGGCGAATTTAATGAGTGGGGCCAAGCTTTGGTGGCGATGGGTTACACACAATCAGGAATCCTGGGCAAAGGTTTGGCATATCAAGTATGTGAAGGATTGGGACAAATAAAATCTCATTCGGTTTTCAGAAGAAACCCTAGGGTCTCACATATGGAAAATAGCTTGGCAGGGAAAGAAGTTGATCCAAGACTAACTTTTGGGAATTTAGGAATGGGTGAAAAGCTTGATTTTGGGAGGAATCATGGCAGCAAATTCCCCCTATAATCCAAGGAGGGGAGGTACAACAACTCATTAGGGAATGTATTAATAAAGGCATTATACAAGGGTCAAGGACATATGGGTGAGCCAAGAGGATGACCAGGACATCTGGGTCTGGGCAGATAGGGAATGGTGGAACGTCGTGGTCCATGGGAAGAAGTGGACAAACTCGAAGAAGCTCTCAACAACAGGCGAATTAGAATGTACTTAAGAGAAGACAAGCTGAGGTGGGGGTACCACCCAAAAGGTTCATTCACCATAAAGGAGGCCTATGAAGTATGGACAAGAGTCAATAGCCAACTAGTGGATGAGAAGTGGTAAAAATTGTGGAAGGAAAAACTATGGCATAAATTCTCAATCTTTAGCTGGATAGGTATGAGAAAATGCATTTTAACAGAAGAAAATCTTAAAAAAAGAGGAATCGTAGGCCCTTACAGATGTTGCTTATGCGAGAATGAAGAGGAAAAAATGAGCCATCTCTTGGATGCTTGTCCGTTCGCCACCAATATCTAGGATCAAGGTGCAATGAAGTTTAGAAGATCCGACCGTGTCAGGAAAAAATCAGAACGAATGCTCACATAATGGTCCAACAATCCTTTCCAGAACCCAATTCTAAATCGTTTATGGGAAACTTTTCCTCATTTTACATTGTGGGAGATTTGGAGGGAACAAAACTCCAAGACTTTCCAAGGAAAAGATTCAACCTTTGGTAAAATGTGGAATACCCTAGCGAACAAGAGGCTAGAATCAGTAAAGATGAAAGCCTGGGATAGCTTTGACTGGGAGGCGATGGACCTAGAATCCTCCATCCTGAAGGATTGGGGACTCCCATGACCCATGCATTATGGCGATAATCGACGAGGCACAAGAAGAATTGGAACAAGTGCGAATACATGGACTCCCCCCCGCCCCATTGGGATTTTTCAAGCTCAATTTTGATGGAGCATCCAAAGGCAACCCAGGCCCAGCAGGTTATGGGTGTATCATCAGAGACCATAGGGGGAGAATGCTTGGTTTCAAGTATGGCTTCATCATCTAGGAGACAAAAAATGCGGCAAAGGTAGAAGGCATTCTACAGGGACTCGAAATGGCAAAGGAGAACTGATGGACCCCTTTAATCATGGAAGGAGACTCCCGAGAGGTAATCCAAATGGAAACCAAAATCCTTCATGGAACCCCAAGTGCAAAGGTGGCACACTCGTGGAGGCTGGAAGGAAGGTTGGAAAGGTTTATGGAGATTTTAAACCCAGGGGTTGCAGTCCTCTTTAACCATCAGAAGACTTGGAAACAAGGTGGAAGACATGCTGGTGAACCTCAGGACAAAAACCCGCGGAGCAATTAAAGCCAAGGACTAGAGTGAGGTGTTGGATACAATGGTTAGGGACAGCTGTATTGGCCTCATTCACCAAGATATGATGAGTATTCATGAAATAGAGAGGGAAGGACATTGAGAGGGCCCATTAACTCACACGTAAAGGAGGTTGTACAGACCACTGGAGGGTGACATCAGGTGAAGGGAGGCTAGTTTTAAATTTGCATAGACTCATGATTAATGCACCATCTTTTCAACTAGTGGGAATACGTGCATAAATGAATGAAAAAAATGGAGGATCCTGGAGGATCTGGATGACTGAATGGGATCTATCTACTCTGGACTACGGAGCATGAGCAGGTTATCATAGTATGTACTGCTCTAATCATGGTTCAGAATAAGAAGTTGTTATTTAGGGATATGCGGGGTGGCGAAAAAAATCACTATAGAAAAGGTTGTATGTGCATTGGTTTAGTTGTTATCGTGAGTAGAGGGACGATGGGGACCTGGAAAATGGATGTTTACCAATGAAGGAGCACAGAAGAAAGTAGGGATGGATGAAAAGGAAAGGGCAAGTGTGTGTTGGGACAAGAGGAGGAAAGTGGTAGGGTGACTAGGGCTCGAAAGAATTCCCTGTGCAAAGCTCGACCATTTGAACTTGGTCTCCCCCAGGATATCCACCAGAGCATAAACGAAAAGGAGTAGAAGCTGTGGGCAGAATTTGATAAGAAACCCTACATGAGGAATGCCGCAAAGCAGAGGATTGGATCTTGAACCCAGGCCACAATGTAGGCAGACTCAACCTCTACGAGAGAACCGTGGTGCTTTTTTGGGTAATGAAAAATCTCATTGGCCACTCGATGTGGGAGAAGCAAGAGATGGGAGGCAATGAGGAGCAGCTAGTGCAATGGCGGTCAGAGATGACGGATGAATCGAAGCGGCTGAACTAGAAAATGGAAACCATTCTACAAGGATTTGGTATGTGGGTTCCTCCAGCTTAGCCATCCATGGTGAACCAGTAGACTCCTGCAAGTAGAAATCGCCAAGGGTGCATCCCTGATCTCCCATATATTCTATTGTATATGCTCTTTGCTCTAAGTATAAATGCCCATGATCTGTGCTTTGGGTATAAATGCCTAAGGTCCTTGTTTAGATGTAATGTTTGGTCAAGGTGATTATCAATGTCAAAGAGAAATAGGTCTTGTAGTTGTTTCGTGGTTTACTATGTAATCGATCCAGAATGAACATGTGCCAGCCCCAAGTTTTGTCAGAGGTATACTATGTAGCAAGTTTGTACAAGCTAGTTTTTGGACAGTGAGTCGGAAAAGGAAGTCAAGAGTTGTATGTGTATAAGAATGTATACAAATCTTTTGTGATATAAATAAATCTCTTACTTACCTGGAAAAAAAAAAAAAAAAAAAAAAAAAAAAAAAAAAAAAAAAAACTACTCTTAATAATATTTCCTTCCTAACCTACTTTTATGTCCTGTAATTTCCTCTACTAAAATATGTTGGAGCATTAACTATATTCAGCTAATCCTAGATATAACTTGTAAGTGCAAGTATCGACTATATCAACCTAACTTCCTCGTAAAGCAATCGATAGCCACCATCACACATCTTGGGGAGTGTGTCTTAACATGTCCCTCCCATGAGTCTAGTTCTCAAAAAATAAATTGTGGGTAATACCTCCACCTCTCCCAATGGAACTAGGTTCAACACCCTATTAATAACCAAGTTGTGTTTTTCTTCATAAACCTACATCATTGAATGACCAATTTGGGCAACCATGTTTTTGGTAAAAACTTGTAGTGATCCACACATCAAAGTAATTTATCGAACTAATAATTAACTTATGAATTAATGCTTCATAATATACCCTTTTAACTTTCGATGTCAACAACATCAGGGCCACTTTAGTAACACAATCATATGGCTATAACTTAGTCCATCTAACCTTTGGATTATCTACCAAAACATAATAGCATGCATAGCCATATACTATTTGCAAGCGATTACCAAGTTATCAACTAATAAACGAAGTAAACAAGATAATTTATTTATCATGTGCATTGCACCCATTTATTCATTTAAATATAATTTAAGTTGGTATCCACGTAGCGCAATCTTCCATTTAGAATTACAAGTTGGAAGCAAGTCACATATTTGTCATCATTAAAAACATAAACAATAAACTTAAACATAACTTTCTCATATAGGTAGGTTCATAAATCCACAAATAGAATTCTCTAAGTCGAGTTGAGTTCAACGAATAATAAGCAAATAAATATAAAATAGGTCATAATGTAGTTTAGATATCAAAGTCACAAAATGGTGCATTACATACAACCATCCTTTGAGAAACTTCTTCCTAAAGTTACAGTAAAAAAGTGTGGAATAATCACAATGCACAGTCTCTATGTCCTCCCAAGTAGTAGGTCATGGGCTATACTTGTATTTATGGATCTTAAATTGGTCCACCACGCAATGCCTAACTTGTTAGACCCTACAGTCGAATATGAGTAACGGTTTGACCATCATGGTTCTCTCATTCGAAATTGGTGAGTCCTTCCAATTTAGTTCATGAGATTCATTAGCTATACAATGTTGTAGTAATGATACATGAAAAACATCACAAGTTTTATGCAAATGGGGTGGTAGTGCAAGGAAATATGTCCCTATTAATCAAGGTGACAACCTTGACACATTTCCAATCCGAGTAGTACTCTTATTATGACTACTATGAATAAAACCCCCTTCTCCAACATTATAACTTCGGTCAGTTCTATATGCATTGACATGACCCTTATGCCCGCCATGTGCTTCCTTTAATCACTATCTAATCTAAAGTACCTGCTCTTCCATCTCCTAAACTGGATATGGTCCTATGATCACTTAGTCTTCTAACCCATCCCAACTTAATAATTTCCTACATGGACTTTTATATAGTTCTTAATAAGGTGGCACTCTAATTGAGTTGTAGTAATTGTTATAATTGTAAGCAAACTCCACCAGAGGTAATTACTTTTCTCAATGGGTCTATTGATCCATAAAATAAATCCTAAGCATGTCTTTCATTACCTTGTAAAATCTTTCTACCTAACTATCCATTTCAAGGTGATAAGTTTTGCTCAAGTTCAACTGAGTCCCCAATGTTGATTGCAAACTTGTCCAAAACTTGGATTGAAACATGTCCCTTGCATGAGAATGAAAGGAGGTCTCCACCTTGGATCTTGAAATTGAGAAAGTGCCCTCGAGACTAGGATTAATACCATAATTTGAGCTTTCTAATCCCTCCTTGGTATTGAAATGATGAAAATACCTAGACCATGAGAACGAAATTTGCAAAGAATCTACATTGGCTTCTATACCATCCATAGCTAAAATTACACCAAATAAAGGAGGAGGACAGGGGATAGATATTAGGGATAATTTGACTTACTAGTCTCCAAAATAACTTCAGAGGCCATATTATCTTGAGAACCAAAAACTACAAACTCAGAAGATTTTTCCTTCAAAATCCTATGGAGGAATAGACTTTCGACTAGCCCCGAGAATCTCTTGCACTTGTACTTCGAGTGCTCCCAAGTCCACTAATAGGGAACCCAAGCCACCAATAGAAATGATCAACTTAACCATTTTCGATTCTAAAGGAAGGACATGACTTCCTCCCATTTATATATCTATTGTTGTTGAACCAAGTTGTGGAGTGACCTAATTTGCATGTTATGTAATAATGGGGGCTC
>LPNX010003684.1:265108-366767 GCA_001517045.1 Pseudotsuga menziesii
CCTTTTGCAACGCTTTGGTCTTAGTGCTTTTGATGACTTCACAGGAGCTCTCACTAAATTTCGCCAAATTGGCATTGTGAAAGAGTATCAAACTGAATTTGAGAAACTAGCTAATCACACTGAAGGATTACCTGATGACTTCTACCGGAGTTGTTTTATCAGTGGTCTAAAGGATGCAATTCGCTCTGAGGTCAAAATTTTTAGTCCCAACACAATGATGGAAGCCCTGGGGTTGGCTAAGTTAGCATAAGACAAGCTGGCAGCCCAACATCGCTCCACATCCTCTTTTGTTCCCTTCCGAAATATGGGTTCTCAACGACCTCCCATTTCACCAGCTCCTCGCTCACCTCCAATCAAGCATTTGTCTGAAACAGAGATGCAGGCACGCAGAGAAAAAGGGCTTTGTTATAATTGTGATGAGAAATTCAATCGGGGACATCGATGTGTTCAACAAAAGCTCTATCTCTTGGATATGGATTCTCCACCTGCCTCTGAAATTGGTGAAGAAGCTCCCGATATAATGGATGCTCCGGTTGACATTCAGGAGCCTCCTACTGACCCTCCATCTCAGGACGACCAGCCCGAGATATCCCTCCATGCTTTAGCTGGAGTCACGGCCCCCCAAACAATGCGGGTACATGGTTACTTCAAGAAGCTTCCCTTACAATACTCATTGATTCTGACAGCACTCATAATTTCATTGACCCTCGGATCGCCAAACAAGCTGATTGTTTTATCCATCCTTGCTCCAACTTTGAAGTCATGGTTGCCAATGGGGGCACCTTACCTTGCAAAGGGAAGTGTCGTAATGTGCATATCTCTATGGGAGATTATAACCTCCGCTCTGACATGTTTGCCTTGACCTTATGCGGATGTGATGTGGTTTTGGGCGCTGAATGGCTGCGCACACTTGGCCCCATATTATGGGATTTTGCTGAACTTTGGATGCAGTTCTCCCTCGATGGACACAAACACACATTGAAAGGATTACAACCAGGGTCTCTCAGCATCATCAGTTCACATCGCATGGAAAAACTCCTTAAGAAGAGTTCCCATGGTGTCATCGCTCAGCTCCATTCCATTCAAATGCAACCATCAGCGGCCCCCACTACTCCTTTGGATCTCCAACAAATTCTGGATCGATATACAGGTGTTTTTGCTGAACCAGTGGGACTTCCACCTTCACGACCAGAGGACCATCGTATTCAGCTCCTTCCTGGAAGCATTCCTCCCAACATCAGGCCCTTCACTATTGAGAGTGATGCTTGCGGCAATGGACTTGGTGCTGTTCTCCTTCAAGATGAACACCCCATTGTGTTCACCAACAAAGCCCTTTCCGGTAAGAATTTAGCTGCCTCTACATATGAGAAGGAAATGATGGCTATTTTGCATGCAGTACAAAAGTGGCGACCCTACATCTTAGGGAATCATTTCTGCATCAAGACTGATCACCAGAGTCTGAAATATTTCCTAGAACAGCGTGTATCCTCCCCAGCACAACAAAAATGGGTTAGCAACCTCATGGGTTTTGACTATGAGATCACTTATAAGAAGGGTAAGGAAAATATTGTGGCGGATGCCCTTTCTCGCACATTTGATGACCAAGGTTCTCTTTCTGCTATTTCTATGCCTGTTCCAAATTGGTTGCAATCGGTTCAACAGGGTTATGTCAATGACTCTTCATTATCTCAAATCATCCAACGCTTGGACAACAACCCTTCTGCTGTCCCACATTACTCTTGGGATGGTGCTTCACTGAGATACAAGGGTCGTCTGGTGCTTCCCCAGAACACAGCTCTTCAACAAGCTATCTTCTATGAACTCCATGCTTCTCCGTCAGCTGGGCACTCTAGTTTTCTCAAAACGTATGAACGGGCACGGCGCAACTTCTTTTGGCAGGGCATGAAAAGGACAATTCAATAGATGGTGGCTGAATGTGATACCTGCCAGTGCAATAAGGGTGAAACAACACACCTTCCGGGATTGCTCGAACCCTTGCCCATACCTACCCGGATATGGACAGATATTTCTATGGATTTCATTGAAGGGCTCCTTAAATCTGGAGGGAAGACTGTGATTTTGGTTGTGGTTGATCGCCTCTCCAAATATAGTCATTTTTGTGCTCTCAGCCATCCCTATACAACCTCCTCCGTTGCTCAAATTTTCCTGGCCCAGATCTTTCGTCTTCATGGAATTCCTTCTTCCATTGTCTCGGATCGTGATGCGACTTTCACCAGTCATTTTTGGACAGAACTCTTTCACCACATTGGCACCAAACTGCAGATGAGTTCAGGTTATCACCCAAAAACGGATGGTCAGACTGAAATTATCAATAAATGCTTGGAAACTTTTCTTCGTTGCTTCTCCTCTGAGCAACAACATCAGTGGGCAAAGTGGCTCCCTCTCGCTGAATGGTGGTACAATACCTCTTACCACACTGCCTCTAAAATGACTCCATATGAAGCAGTTTATGGTCAGGCACCACCAGTTCTTCTTCCTTACACCCCCAGCAGTTCTCCAGTTTAGGCAGTTGACGCGGTCCTTCGAAACCGCGATGAGGTTCTTCGCATTTTGCGCGAAAATCTTCACATGGCAAGAAATCGCACGAAGCAACAAGCTGATAATCTCCGTTTTGAGCGCACTTTTGAAGACGGTGATATGGTTTTTCTTCGTCTCCAACCTTACAAGCAATCCTCACTAAAACTCAAAGGGCGTCATCAGCTCGCTCCAAAGTTCTATGGGCCATATAGGATTCTTCAGAAGATTGGGTCTGTTGCTTATAAATTGGAACTTCTGCCTTCTTCCCGCATTCATCCAGTATTTCATGTCTCTTGTCTGAAGAAAGTTCTTGGCACCAACATCAAAGGCCAAACTATTTTACCAGAACTGGATAATGAAGGATCCATCTTTTTGGAGCCGGAGGCTGTCCTCAATAAGCGTACTCGTCAGCTTCGCTCTCGCTCTATCACACAGGTCTTAATTCAATGGCACGGAATGCAGCCCGAGGATGCTACGTGGGAACCACTCCTTCAGATTCAGCGACAATTTCCACATCTAAAGCTTTGAGGACAAAGTTTTTCTAAGGGGGAGGGGATGTTAGGAACCCATGTCAATCCTTCTCTTTACCGTGTTAGTATATTGTTGTTGGACGCATATGCTTTGTAAGTCGTCCCATAGTAATTGTTGATCCATAGTTTGTGTTATTGTTGTTGGGCGCATATGCTTTGTAAGCCGCCTGTAGTATTTGTTGATCCATAGTTTATATTGGCCCATGGTTTTGACCCATAGTATTGGCGCATGGTTTTGATCCATAGTTTATGTTGGCCCATGGTTTTGACCCATAGTATTGGCGCCTATTTTTAGTATATAAGTGTGTGTTGAGGCCAAGGAAGGCACCCTGAAGTTATTTTGTCTTGAGCTTGCTCAAAGGAGGTTGCCCCCTCGAAGTGGCCTGCGATTAATATAAAAGTGATTTTGAGTTCTGCTGCTATATCGTGTATTTTGATTAATTATTTGCTGCAGGGTCCTCACAGTTTCGAGGATGCTACCATTCAGTGACTTTGTTGAGATTGTGGCCAATATATGTCCATAGTATAAAGTACAATGATAAGATTTTAAACTTCATCATATTCTCTCTGTCATCCCAAAGCCTTTTGCAGTATAAATGGGATATGTAGTCTGTGTTATACTGATAATTTGTATCTTTGAATTTTCAGTAATTTGAATTGTTACAGCTAATGTTTCATGCAGTTTCAATACGAAAACCCCTACTTTTTTTGCATCTATGGACTTTCAGTAATTTGAATTCTTACAGTGAATTTTCGTGTAGTTTTAGTACGAAAACCCTAATTCTTTGCACGTTAACAATCCATCAAAGAAGTTGAACGATATCGCACTGGTCTTTACTCCCATAGAACAAGCCATCAAGGAGTCTATAGCAAGCTTGCAGGAGAAGGGCTTTGTCGACCAGCTGGATAAAAGTTTGCAGTCCTCAGGATAATTCTACAGAATCGTACTATGTCAGTTGTACAAATTTTACATTTTACTATCATATTCGGACTATGGATTTTACATGGTTGTCTTTGTCATCTTTCTTAATGAGGATTGAAATTACATGATCAAAAGTGGAATCAACAACTTTTCTGCTTCTTAGAAATGCATTAGACTTGTTTAGAAATCTATTGGATAGATGTTTTATTGAAATCACTTTATCAAAAGTGAAATCAATATCTTTTTTTTTGAAAAATGTTCTTGAAAATCATGCATGTTTGATGATAGGCTTGAATCAAGCATCATGGATATTTGTCACAGGAATTCATACGCTATTTATGGCACTTCGAATCCAGATATCTGATTGAGAACCTACTCAAAATTCTACTTGATCTGCAGAATTTAAAAGAGAGGGACGAAAGGGAAAAGTCTAGATCTGAGAAAAACAGAGATGAGTATGGGTTCTCGAGCGAAAAATCAGGATGAATTGGGTCAGAGAATGAATTCAATGGAGCATGGTGCCAGTTTGCAGATAATGGGAAATACATTTATTAAAAAATAATCTTCAGAAAATAATGATGTTTCATTTAAAAAAACATTAATATTGAAGTAGAATTACAAGATGAGATCAGAATTTAAGCTAACTTTCAAAAGAGAAGATGTATAAATCTCTCTTTCAGAGGCTCAGTTCATTGAGAACGAGATCCAACAGTCTTACCAAGATAACCATTCATATCAGTGTTAGTTCATTGAGAACGTGAAGGGTGAGTTTGAAGACGAGAACGACATAGGGCGTTTGCAGGTTTCTAGTGACAGATTACATAAGATTTTTAGGTATGTGAAGATCTATGCTTTTAAGTATTGGAAGTGTAATTATTTTGGTTAATAGTTGTGTTGACAAGTTAGTCAATAAATTGTTATTATTATTAGTTATATATATATTAATTAGTTTTATATAAGTCTTAATATAGACACAATCAAAATCAGCAGTGCCAATTCTACAATAACTCTAAAAATCACGGTTATTATGAAGATTCCTAGAAATTAAATTTCTTAACGTCACCTTCATCTTCTAGGTCATTGCAAAAGGACCAGCCTTGATTGTTGCATCACTAATGTGAAGGATGGTGACGCCATTGTCACATATAGTTTAGACTACAATACATTTTTTTCTTCCATGAAGGCAGTGAATTCCAATAGCTGGTATTATGTTCTAATTTTACAATAAGATGCTTATGGTTATTAATTGAGAAAGGTTAAATGCGCATGGAAGGTTTTCTTAATTGGAAGCCACGCTTTAAAATATAAAGTCGTAGATAGTTTTGTCACAAATAGTTTAGACTACAATACGCTTTTTTTCTTCATAAAAGCAATGAATTCTAATAGCTGGTATTTATTTATAATTTGGTTTGTGAATTCCAATAGATTATTATGTCACGAGCAAGCTGCGATATATATAGATAGGTATATTGTATTAATTCTAATTCAAAAGAAACTTCTATGTTTTTTGGCATAATTTTTCCTAAGGACCGAATTTTACAATATTTTTGCCTTTGTGAATTTAATTCAATGAATTTTCTGCATGTAAACAAGACAATCTGTAGAGGTGCATCAGGCAGTAAAGATGGGGTTGCTCTTTTATTGATATGGGGAACATTTTCAATACACACTAACTCATCTATTAATTATTTAGTAACTGAACAAGACTGGAGAAAAAAATGTTGTACATGTTGTTCAATACAAAACTTGCTCACATATGTATGGTCGTTCACTTCCTACATGCATTGTTCAATGCAATTCTTGCTCACATCTGTATGATCGTTCACTTCCTACAAGGGAAAACTTTGTCCTTCCATGATCTCATTTACTTCTTCCATTCCAAAAAGCTAGATCAAGTACATTAATATGGGATTGTGAGTCAGTCACGTATTATTTTTGTTTTTTTTTCCTTCACTGCCTTACCTGCTACACATTTTTTATGCCAATATCAATTTTAATACCAGTAAATTTCTCACGATCTATACAATATATATAAAGTACAGGAAAGCTACACGATCAATACATTATCTATATAAAGTACAAGAAAGTTGCAAATAACTGTCAATTTTTAAGTCTCTTTCCAGCTTAAAATCCATCTAAACTCGAACAGGAATTAATGAAACAACTAGGGATCTAACCCAAACAGGAATTAAGGAAACATCTGGGGATCCGTGAAGAATTAATAGTATAACTATGAAAACCTTGCCAACCACTCCAAGGGCGTCTGCGTTTCGGAATTACATCTCCCTCCCACGTAACTGTAACATCTGCCTTTGGTCGCTCTTATTAAGAATTATTCTTTTCTTGGGATTTTCAGATATTCTCTTTTCATTAACTGAGATTTATGCATGAGAGCCAAAGTAATCGACTTAAGCTATCAAAACTATTGGGGCTTCAAGTGACACGAAATATATAATTAACTTAAAGGAATAATGGTCAAATTTGCCTATATTCACCTCTAATAACAACAATTTCCTTTACTCAACCATTATTCCCATCAATTCGTTACTACTCATGCTTACAATAATGTCATGTGTTTCTTTATTTCCTTCCTTGTCCTTAACATAGTGATTACACACTCTTGTTTGCTGGAGTTTTCAAATGATCTTCATCCAATGTTAACATACGATTCCATAAAGGATCAAATGCATCCCAAATCATGAAATCTCAGCTGGCTGCTGGATTTATTCTTGTAGAGACTTCAGGTTTTTTTTGGCTTTTCAAATATCCTTAAAACTGACAAATTCTTTCAATTATAAGTGAATCAGACAAAAATCTCTATTTTACCACTGAAATGAGCAGAAATTTGGTTATTTATGTTTTTAAAGCCTTTTAATTCTCTGTAGAAACTTGTTTCCCTTTTGATGTTTTTAATAACGAAAATAATTTTTGTTTTATTTTGTTTTGTATTTTTCCTAAATATGTGGGAAGACAATATGAAGGTCTTTATTGACTCGTCGGATATCTGTGTTTAACGTTAGAAACAACTTTGAAATATATGATTTTTTTTATAATGTTTTTGAAATGGAATTTTTATGCTCAAAATATCTGTGCAATGTTTTTAGCTCAAAACATCCTTCAATTCTGTTATGCAATCGACATTGAGTCCTTTCGACACTTCGTTTAATTCATTGAGTCCTTCGGACACTTCGTTAATAACTAGCCACAATGTTAGTGGCAATGTCGGGGACATTGCCACCACGTGGCTCTTGTAATAATAATGTTGGTCATTGTTAAAATTAATATCAATGTTCACAACCTTTATAATGAAAATGGTTAAATCATTTGTATAATTTTTTTTCCTACTTTATCAAAATAATGGAAAAGAGAACATATATTAATGAAAAAGGAAACATATATATATTTTTACCTAAAATTTTATAAGAATCTTTTTGTATTAAATGAAATAGTAAATATTGATGATTAACATTGTAAAATCATGTTGTAGTAGGAGTGTTTGTATTGGACGAAATTGTAATTAATGAAGTTTAAAATTTTAAAATCATGTTTTACTAGGGTATTTAAGAGTGTTCAATTAATTTCTGTATTAAAAGAAAATATTTCAACAATTCAAAATTGCAATTTTAACAAAGATTTTTTAACTAGATTTATGTGATATCAAATGAGAAAATCAAAATCATAAAACATCGACAAAGATTTTATGGCCAGGTTTATGTGATATCAAACCAAAAGATCAAAATGATAAAACATAAAACTCTCCATTGAAATGCATGGCCCATGTCCATCACATTGACATACGTAAGGAATATTTTTTTGTATAAGTATGATATGGTGGCCATAGGAACATGTGAATTAGAAAGAATACATTTCAAGGAAAATGACATTGTAAGTAGAAGACATGGTGTCTAATACTAGGCCAAGTACCTATGAGCCATAAATGATGGAACATGAAAAGAAAGATGTAGTAGAAATGGATATTGGTAAGGCTCTTCCACACCCTTCAATATATATCTGATCCCTAGTTATATATTAATAAGCAATCATCTTGGAATAATGATTTTGATTCCTTAGTAGATAGCATGGTCTATGATATCAAACAAAGGTAGAGTTCCAAGTAAAAGTATTTTGATAAAGTGTATAAGTGCACTAGGGTATATCTTGAGCCTATGGGACATGTGAATGCCCATAAAATAGGCCATGGTTCATCCAAATAATGTCTACATAATTATTTGTTTCATTACATATCACATGTTACTAAGTGGATATGATAATAAGATGAGAGTGCATGCCTTATAATCGAGTCAATACCAAAGCACGTCCACCTCTATTACCACAATATTTTTTGCTTAAAAATATGGGAAAAGATGATTTAGTGTTGTCAAGTAGCCAGATGTTAAGAGGATAGTGGAAAATGGTTATGCATGTATGGGTTAGTAGTAAGAGAATACGACTTAATAATTTATTAGGATTTAAGGGTTATTGGGTTAGGCAGAAAGATTAAGGGGTAGTTATGTTATTCAATCGATGGTTAGGGGTTTAGGGTTAGAGGATTAACATGTTAGTTTACATAAGATGTCAGTGACTACGGTCAAGTTGTTATGGGCTATGGTATTAGACATACCAATTATGGTTTTTGTGCCCTATGCAATGGTTAGGGGTAAAAAAACAACATATTGTGTCATAATACTTTCCTCTAAATCTCATGTGCCATACATGTTACCATAAATCACTATACATGGTCTTCATATGAGAGAATATGTATCATTACATGTGGTATATTATGTCCATTTTGAATTTTTGTAAACATGATGATGCTTAGGGACTACATAATCAACCTTTTGCACATTAGTGATGTGTCTTAGGGAATACATGATGAATCTTTGACATCAAGGAAGTTATGGTGGTCGTTATGACATTTTCTTAACAAGCATGGGTCTCATGAGTCATGCTTTGGCAAAGGAGTTAGTGGTGTTAGGTGTTATAAGAATCATTTGTTATGGGGGTTATAGTTATAAATATTTTGTTTTAATGGTTATGATAATTATGGAGTATATGTTTTATGGATTAATGTTTAGTTGTTAGTTCTTAGGGCTGATAATGATTGTAGGGTTAATGGTTACGGGTGTTGTATGGATTATGGTGAATGCTATAAAGTTTAATGATTATAGAGGTTATGCTTTATATTAGTTAATATGGGTGATGGGTTATAATTCTTAGGGATCGTAATGGTAAATGTTGATTGGGGTGATAAGGATTATATGGGATATAGTGGTTTCTAGACATATAGTATAGAGATTTTCACATTTTAAATGAATGTGCGTGTGATTTTACTTAATAAAATTGTGTGTGCAATTTTACTCAATCAAAATATGTGTGATATTGAAAATTAAAATATGGAAATACTAGCCTAATTCCAAACTAATAATTTAAGAAAGGAGGTGCTAGAGGAAAATCAAAATAACATATCATTAAATATTATTAGAAGTTGTGCCACTCATGTTGAGAACATATTAATGATGTCTTCTCTATCTAGTTGTTGAAACCACCTTGTTTAATGGTAAGAATGGATTTCCATTTTGATATTTTGAGCACTCGACATGGTTCTTAAGGCCGTAGACATGGAAATGAGACAAAACATTTTCCTTAGGCCCTATTGGACACTTATAGTCATCCAATAACAATAGAAACTCCTCAAACCACCACACATGACCTTTTAACTATCTTCTAGTCAATGCCTAGAAAGAGTACTGATGTTATGGGGTCCCTTGCATGTATCAATATCCTTGCTTGTAACTGTTTGTTCCTAAGTCCTCGGCTCTTACTCTTAACAAGACTCATGTAAAAGGCACACTAGAATCATTAGATTTATTCCCATATATCAATTGAAGGTGAATATAAATTCCCCTTAATAAGACCCTTTTGTTTTTAGAACCTTGTACATGAGACATGAGCACTAGAATATCAAGCCTTAAGGCTTATGTATCTAGGTTTTGGTGCCAAACCATGGCCTAAACCATAAGAGGTACCCTTTGTACAGAAAATGCACAACTCCTAGTTATTTAGTAACTAGATTTTTTATACACTAGATATGGTTATTGAGTCCATAGAAATGGTCACATGAGGAAATATTTGCCTTAGGTCCTAGAGCAGATTTAGATGCATCCAAGGAAACTCATAAATCCTTAAACCACCACACATGACCTCTTATTGGACTTCATTTAGTGCCTAAAAACAATAATGATGTTATGGGGCACCTTGCATGGACCATAATACATAATTGGAGCCATTAGGACCTAAACCTTTAGTTATTATGCCTAAATAAACTCACCCAAGGTACACCAGAATCATTTGAGTTATCCCATATAGCACTCATCGGTACAAATAAATTTCTCTTAACAAGGCCTTTGTTGTTTTCTAGGAAATTGTGCATTAGAGATGATCCCTATTGGTACATGTATTATAACATGTACATGGTCCAAAACCATGGCCCAAACGACAAGATCCATCCCATGTACACAAGACGTCAAACTCCTAGACACATCCGAATGGGGTTTTTTGAGCACTATGCTTGGTTCTTGAGGTCATAGAAGAGGTTATGGGAGGAAAAATTTTCCTTACGCCCTATAGGAGGATTCTAGGAATACAAGGATAATGAGTTATAAAAAATCCTTGAACCACCACATATGAATTGTTAATGATCTTATAGTCAATGCCTAGAAGAAATACTGCTTCCATACGGCCCCTTTCATGGACCATGATATTTATTTGGAACCATAGTAGAAAGTTCATACGGATTGGTAGTTCATGTATATAAATTTGAATGGAATTCAAATTTCAATGAATATTCAATATATAGTATAGATAGATATAGTAAATTTGACTAAATGCTTAAATATATTTACAATTTTAATATTTAAAAAGATAACGAAATTTTATGTAGCGACTTGCAAAGCTTGATCGGTTTGAGTGAAACAAACAAACGAAATACTTGTTCGGATCCATTAGTGGTGGTTATCTCGTTTCCAAAAGTAGGAAGATTTGTTAAAGAGGTACATGAAGAGGAAGGGGGGTTTGGGTACCGAGAAATTTCGCCAGTTGTGGAAGTTCGCTCTCCGGATACTGTTCTTCGGTCAAGTTGTTTGGAGACTGATATTGGTCATGGTGAGATTTAGATGGATGTCAAGGATGCGACAACCCATTGTGTTCCTGAATCGTTTTTTCTAGGCATGTACAATTCCCATATGAAGCCTATTGTTATTTTCTCTCCTATGATAAATTTTCCTTCTTCCACAAATTATGAGAGGTTTTCACTGATCAGTTCTCTGGATACATTGTCACTAAACAAATGTACGAGTCATGTTATGTGCCCTAATTCATGGGCAGATGGAATGAACACACAACCTAATGTTCACCCCTATATGAATCCTCAAGAGACACCAAAATAAGGAAGTGGCCTTCATTAGATATAACTTTAGACCTAGGTCTTCACACGAGGATGTTAAACATATAGTAGAAGGGTTGGGACAAAATCCTTAAACCTTGGCAACTGGGAAGCGGAAGGAGTGAAGATCAAACCTCCAAAAGGCATAGGAGAAAGTCAAATATGATATGGCAGCTGGGAGACAATCCACCTTTGTTGGGGCACTTAGAGTAGTGAGAACCCTAAATAGGGTTCATAAATGAAAATTCTCTCTTTCAATTGCAGAGGGTTGGCGAACCCTTCCTAAAAATTGTCCCTTTGAAGATTGATGCAAACCAATTCTCCAGATATTGTATTATTAAAAGAAACTATGGGAGATGACAAATCTGTAGAAAAGCAAAGTCAAGTTTGTGTTCAAGTATTGGCAGTTTATGGATTCAGATTTGAGGGGAAGATTAGGTGGACTAATGGTGGGATGGAATCCCACTATTATTAAGGTTAATGGATATTGGGGATGTGGATATGTTATGGGTATTAATTTTCTAGTTGAAGATATTGGGTTGAGTCTCGTCATTCTAAATGTCTATGTCCCCTATGGGGAAAAAAAAATGTTATAGGATGTTATGATGGCTAAATCTATCATGAGATCCCCAAATATTATCATCAGAGGGATCTCAATTTTATAGTGGAAGCTTCATAAGTCTGGGGTCCTAAAGCCTCTTTCGATCCCTTTGAGGGCTATTTTCTTCATCAACTGGAATCAAATGACAATTTGGATATTCAACTAGTCAAACTCAAACCGAGCCAGAGGAATTAAAGATCAGGTGAGGAAAGGATCTCAAAAAAGTTGGATAGATTTCTTATTGTTGCCCCATTGGTTGATAAATTGAATAGTATAAGACAATGGGTCGGTAGCGGTGGAGTGTTGACCAACCACCCTATCTTTATGGAGTTGAAAAGTTTGGGACGAAATCCCCAAGCCTTTTTAAGTTCAATTCAATCTAGATAAATAATGAAGATTACATGAAGCTCCTAAAAGATGCCTTGCAGGTGCATGGTCCAGAATTACATCAATTAGGCTCTGTTCATTTTTCTAACAATCTAAAAAATCTAAAATAGGCCACCATAAAATGGGCAAATCAAAATAGCCTTTGCAACGAACAATATTTAATAAAGGATGAGGAAGTCGTTATTTCCATCTATGACTCGAAAGGAGGGGGCCTTCTCACTAAAGAATAACAAAAAATCTATATCAATAGGAATCCCAACAAAAGAAGCTCCTAATGGAACAAGAAGAGGCATGGCGATTGAAAAGTCGATCTCTATGGTTCAATTCAATAGATGATAGTACAAAATTCTTCTAAGCATATGCAAAATTAAGAAAGTTGAGATACACTATATGGGGGATTCTTGATTGAGAAGTATGCAGTGTATCCTCTTTCAAAGGTCTGGAAAATCTAGGAAGGGACCAATTTTAGAATCCATATAAGCCTCAAGAGAGGGTGTCAATAGAGGATATAATCAAAATAATGCAACCCTTTCCTAGGTTTGTTAACAAGGAGGATAATGATGAGTTGATGGCAGAAGTCACAAAGGATGAAATTCTCGATGTCCTTTACAGTTTTCATAAAGATAAGAGTCTTGGACCAGATGGCTAGACAATTAAATTTTTTCTAGGTAGTTTTGAAATATTAGGGGAAGATCTGATGAAGGTTGTGGAGGGATCTAGATTAGGTGGGAGAATCGCAGAGATTTGTAAATCCACATTTATATCATTAATTCATAAGGTGGATAATCCAAATACCTTTGATGATTTCTGTTGGGCCCACTATATGCCAGTTAATTAAAATTAAACATGTAGAGTGCTAAACATAAATTGTCAACCCGAGGAAGTCTTTTATTTCAAAGCTATCGTGCAAGATCTATGCAAGCATAATTTCTACCTGACACTGTTGTCTATTGGTATGCAATCAAAACTCTTTGTAAACTAGATGAAAATAAAACAAACCCCAATCCTATTCGTAAATCCAAACTGTAAATCTAATCACACTTCAAAAAAATCAATTCTTATGAAGCAAGATCTAAATACATAAACCTGGAAGCAATGCTATGTTGGCCAACAATCTATCAAAATGAATTAACAAGAGAACACTATGATAAATCTAATGAATAAAAACATGAACTGAATAATAAAACAACTATGATAAATCTAATGAATGAAAGCATAAACTAAATAATAAACAAATCTAGAAAATAACACGCTTACAATTAACACTACCAGCATCTGCTCAGGGAAGAGGGCCCTTCCTCCACTAAGCAGAGCTAGATCTCCCCAATGAAAGTCTACAACTCTAGAATTAAGAAACTGCCAGCATGTATTATTAGAATGGAATGATTACAATAGATCTAGATCAAATCCTACAGCATGATATTACTTTTTCTCGTCCTCCCTCTCAATGAGATTGATTACATATTTATACATAAAATTATCCCAAGGAAATGAGGAACCGAATCCGAAACTTGTGATCTGTAACAACTGAAACACGACCGTAACTGCTAACAACTTTGGAACCAACCGCAACAGTAAATCTGGGAAATACCCTCTCAAAGAACTAGCTGTATATCGCAAACCATGGCTTTGTTTGACGATTTCATTATGAGTCATGTAAAAAAGGCTGTTACGCACAAAACCCATTTCTCAGATTTTCGAGATTCATTTCCATGTTCCTAAAAATCGAGACGTGAATCGAGGTGTTCTTATATGGCATGCATTTTTTGTTAAGGTTGTAACAGCCACCCGTGAGTGTCCTATACATGACAAATCACTCCACAAACCATCATTAGTAAAATTATGCATAATAGTCTTCAATTCATCAAATATAAAGAAAAATAATCATTATTAACCACTTAAAGCATCAATGGAAGTAGTATGGTGTTTTACGCATAGTTACAACAAATTGATGAAAAATGGAATGATAAATGGGTGATAATGGGAAGAAAAGGGATGAAACATATGTGGATAAGTGATGGAAAAATGGACAAATCCGTGGCCCAACATCACCCCCAAAGTGAACTTGTTGCATGTCCTCATGCAACCTAATACCTGTGTAGCATTCAACTAGAAGAACTCATTCACTCGTTGTTTTCATTTTACTATGCAAGCGGAGTTGCAGCTGCGAAAAGTAGAAGGATAGGCAAAGTTTTAGCGGAGTTGCAGCTGTACATAGGATAAATATGGCAGAGTTGCAGCTGCGAAAAGAATTAAAATGGGCAAAACTTTAATGGAGTCGCAGCTGCACGGAGTGAAAAAAATAGGCAAAATTTTTACGGTGTTGCAGCTGCGTGAAACAAAAAAAATGCAATATTTTTATGGTGTTGCAGCTGTGCGAAATGGGAAAAAGGCAAGGTTTTTACGGTGTTGCTGCTGCGTGAAACCAAAAAAGGAAAGATTTTCTTTTACAGTGCTACAGCGGCGCGAAACGGGAAAAATGCCATTTTTCTTGAAACCTGTGCATTGGATTGGGCTGAAACTTACTAGGTTTGTTCATCTTGATATTTTGCACTTTCTATAAAAAAATCATTAGAATCCAATTTACCAATTGCAATATATGCTCATTTCAATTTCCGCACTTTTGTGGACAAACATGAATAAAAATGTGTTGCAGCTAAACTTCCTGAACCAATATTTCAAAAAATACAAACTGGGTTGGGACAAAATTTTGCAAGCAAGTATTTACCATTTTAATGCATCTCCACACCAAAAATTAGAGAAACCCACATCGCGGATTTTGAGGAAAATGCAAATTGGCTGTAAGTGATTATGGCCATTTTCTCTAAATCCATGAAGAATATTTTCTTGAAAATTTGTGAGTATGTTTCTCTTACCATAATGCTTCTGCTCCCCAAAGCTCAAATTCATCTGATGCACGAATATCAATATATAGGAAAAATGGTTGTAGGTGATGATGGTCATTTTCTCGAAAACTGTGCATTGGATTGAGCTGAAACTTACCATATTTGTTCTTCATGATGTTATGCATTCCCTGTCCAAGTTTTATGAGGATCCAATGTGTGTTCTGTGAGATATGCTCAATTCAAATTCAGCATTTTATGTAAGGAACAATATGCATGAGAAATATGAATGTGAATGGAAAACCAGCAAGCATAGTAGCTCCTCCCCCAAACTGAATAATTTTCCATGTCCTCATGGAATGTAGGAGTTGTTATGTTAGTTGGAAAGTAGCCATCTCCCACAAACTTAACTTGTTGTCATTCTCTGATGCCTTGGAAGATATAAACCAATATATGCAGCATTCAATGATTCTCAAATTTTCACAAACATTTCCATCTTTAACAACTGGCCCATTTCTCTATGGAAAAGAACATATCGCAGATTTTTCTAGGGTGTTGCTACATGAATGTAGATATCAGATTTATATGGCTCTCTATCATTCAACAAAACTCATGCATACAAATTTTGTGATAGCATCAAACCTAATTCAAATCAGCTCACTGAAAGTTTGCAATGACTATTATAGCTCAAATATCAACCAAACATGGAATAATCAACCTTGTCCCTAGATTCCAAAAATGCCTTCAATTTGCTAGTCTAAATATATTGGGGCTGCTACAGGTTGTTGTATTCCATCTTTGTTTCAATATGCTGCTATAGGACAGCTCACAAGAATAAGATACTTGCTGCCACCAGGGGTACCATTGTTTAATGCTAGTCAAATTCTTCTCCCCAATTGTCATGTATTCTTCAAAATGTTGTTGTGGATGCCTTGAATTCTGCGTCGAGAAACCAGATGATTAATCTTCAGGAAGCTTCTGCAAATTGACTCAAAGTGTTGCACTCGTAATCTTGGAATAGACATTAATGTTATTGATTGGGTGCTGAAAATAGTAAAAAGAGAAATAGTGCAAATAGAGCCTTTATTCATTAGCACTCCTATCCTATATTCATCTCAACTCTTTGCTATCAAATTTCCATGCCTTCAACAAACATAAACAATATCATACATCCCTGCATATTTTATGAGCATAAACACCATTGCCAAATAACAACAAACCCCAATCATTCATGAATGGAACATCTTGATAGCAACAACAATTTTCCCTGTTGTATGGCAGCATAGGCTTCTTCTGTTGCTTGCAATAACTATGGGAAAAGTGCCTCTGAAATAAGCCACTATAGAAAATGTTTGAATTTCCTCTTAATAATGATTCCCTTCTATTAGCATTGGTTTAATCATCTATAAAAGCATATTCATAATTGCAAGAGAGGCTTCCACAAAACCACCATGCTACTACGCAGAAATGATTATCATGCTCCATTGGTAAATCTTATGATAAGATAAACTGCTTTCAAACAATGATGTGTATCAGCAAGCATGAAAATAATGTGCGACACCTTGCAACTTGTTTCATGCCTGGACTGGTTGATTTCCATGAACTCTACTATAGTATTGCCATCGAAGTGTTATAAAGAACATCTTAGATCATCTTGACAACAACAACAAGTGTCCTTTAAATACTCCATTATAGATATCAAATGCTATGTCAATGGATTGCAACTTGATTGCCAATTGAAGGTAACTTGGAAACTTGCAACAATTGTGTAGAAGTGAACCAATGCATGCATTAATCAATCATGAATCCAATAAACTGAATGCAGTGCATGCCTTCATTTGACACTAATTCTTCAATATTTTTTTTTATCAATTTCTTATTGCTGGTTCTTGTGTGGCAGCAACAAGGCATCTTCTTATGCTTGGGTAAGTGAGATGTTGGGTAGGACTTGAAGTGGATTTGCATGAATTGGAATGGTGAAGTGTTAGAATTGAGTGGGCAAGGATGGGAATGGATGGACATAAAATGCTATATAGAAAATGGAAATGGCTAATGCTTAGTGGTTCTTCATGACATTTCCCTAAATCTTTAATAAACCAAAAGCTCATGCTATTTTACCTCAAATGTTACCTCCATGGAAGCCTCGGTTGACATGAATGGACTGGTGTATGCTAGAGCTATGTAGGCCGATCTGATGCTGAGACAGATGTATATGAGAGTTGAAACTAAATGAGGCTGAATTTGATCCATGATGTTGTGCTAGTTGCATGTAAGACTAACTACTGAGACAAATGATAAGAAGGAATTCTACCACAAAAGTAGAAAGCTCCTTCCCTTATTCTGAAAATCAACTGCTGGAATGAAAATGGAAAGGAATTGCAAAACCACTGAAACAAATGATGCTGCAAGTCACTATTGAAACCATTAGATCACATAATCTTCAACTTCTACAAACCGGGATACAATTCTTACCATGCGAATGAATGTGCTAAAGTCGAGCATGGAAAGAAATCATTGGATTACCAACCATTAATGTATGCCGTTAACCAATGTGAAGCAACTCACCTTTGATGACAGTGAGCTCTAAAGTACCTTAGTGCATCTTGATAGGTACGAATGTATGTGTTGGAGTTGAATCACCTGCAAGATTTGTTAATGAAGAGGCATTGATGAATCCCCATGATTAACAACAAGGAAATGTGCCATTGATTCATGCAAATACCAGGGCACTATAAAACTCTAATCTCGATCCCAGATGATATGTTAGAGTCGATGGGACAAGACCATTGGAAGTTGGACCTTAATGAATTCCACATCATCCAATACGAGTACAAAATAAATGATTGTGAAGAATCATAGTGAAAGATAGAACCAACATGAAACTTAGAAGTGGAAAGTATATGTGAAGTTGTGATGGAAAATAAAAATGTTAAGGTTGACTACATAAGCTATGGAAAGTGAGACTTCGACATGAATGGAATTTTAGGATTTTGAAATGAGGAGGGTGAATGAATCTACATAGCACAATTCACTTCTTGAGAGGTTTCTTTTTGGAAACAATTGGTAAAGGATGCTTGGCATGTAGCAATGGGACTTGACTTATGGAACATTGGTATCTATATGGTTTTCATTTCAATCTCTCCATTTTTTTATGTGCTCAATCCATTTGCAAATTGAGAAAAAGTTTTCAAGAGTCACTCGTGCATGTATTGACCTTTTTCTTCCAAGGAACAGCAAAAACCTAGCACTTGCCTACAATAAAACATGAGATGATGGAAGAAGAGAGATTATTGGTCTCTATTCACCCAAAAATTATGAAAAAAAAACAACAAGCAATTACTTATAAAACAAATCCAAAGAAAAATGAACAAAGCAAAATCCATTTTATACCTACGGGAGAGCAATGCCCATCTAGACTCACCAACAGTATTCTGATCATAGCTTCTTCATTCCTTGTCCAATTTGAGTGATTCCAAATCAAAATGAAAGTAAATTCATAGGTATATTTCCCTTAGAAACAGGTTTTTAAAATTCTATGTAATGATGTTCCAAATCACTCAGTAACAGCCTGCATGACAAGGTGTTTTTTCAAGTTCTGGATTAGACCAACAGTCACGGTTTTAGGCTTAACTTTTTCGTTTGATAGCAGATTGATGTGATTCCAATTGGAGATGAAAGTAGATTCATGTAATTATCTCCATTAGAAATAGGTTTTGAATCTAATAAGAATTCATGGGTCAAATAAGCCAATGAACGGTCTAGGAAACAAAGTTTTAGGAATGTTGATTTGTGGTAGGCAGTCGGTATTTTGGTCATAAAATTTGCATACGATATCGAAATGGAGTGATTAAAATTGAGTTGTAAACTAAATTCATAGGGGAATATATCAATGAAACAGGTTTGCAATATATGTCCAATAAGGAATCCAAAAATTGACTGTCCCAACTCTGTTCCTAAGCTGCCTGCTTGACACCCTGTTAGTATTTTGGCCATAAATTTTTCGTTTGATACCCAATCTTAAAAAATCAAATTGTTTTGGAAATTATATTCAAAGGGATACTTGGTATGTAAACATTTTTTAAAAATAAGTCCATTTGGACTCCCAAAAATGGACTGTCCCGACTGTGTTTCAGTAAAATTTTCAAGCCAAAATGCCACAAAAAATTTAATAAATGAAATTTGACCCCCAAAAAGTGACCAGAACAGGTGTGAATGTTTTTAATGATGTAAATTTAAATATATCACACACCCATACAAAAAATTTCAAGCATTGAGCACCTAGATTGTTGCAGCCGCAGCTACAACTCTTAAAAATGATATAATGTTGAAATAAAGCATGTGTATTTTTATGGATGTGCTATATATAAATGAAAACTAAATACATACCATGATATGAAACACACATGTATCTCAAATTAATAAATTCTCACCTACAAGATAGTCACAACTGGGTGTTGCAGCTGACTGTTATTACTGACAGTAATGAGTCACAGCTGGGTGTTGCAGCTCATTGTTACAGCTGATAGTAATCAATCACAGCTGGGTGTTGCAGCTCACTGTTGCAGCTGACAGTATTCAGTCACAACTGGGTGTTGCAGCTAACAAATTCATGCCCAAGTTCAAGCTTGAAGGGTTCAATAATCGTTGGCTCATTTTCCTGTGGATCCTTCATTCACCTTCCCTAATTACTGTAATTTTGTTTTTTTTGTAACAAATAGAGACAAATTAAATTTTGAACATTGAAGACAAAAATGATTTATGTATTTGGTTCAAATAGTCAACAATTCTCAAAACATTATGTTGCAGCTGCAACCGTTCTCCCTAAATTTCTTAAAATTTTGGGCCCCTCCTTTTGATTTAGCGTTTGTCGTTAATCGTGTGTTCTGTGATTTGTTGTTTGTCACACTTTGATTTGAATGACTATGGAAGGCTAATAACACTCGTCCTGGTTCTCGAATGATTGCATGTGTTTCTAAGTTGTATTGGATCGCAGATTTTAAGTTTGATTTGCTTGTTAAAGGGCCACCGTTTCAGAAGCAGTCTTTTCCGTTGCTGGAATTCAGAGTCTTAAACACTTAGCGTTTTTTGATCGGGGGCTGTAGTCTTCCTTAGCTTCCGCCGTTGCGGCTCCAAAACAACTAAGCTTCCGAAGCCTAAAGCAGTTCTCTATCTGATGCGTCAGTTTTATTTTCCACCGTTGCGGCTCCTAAATCGATTCTTCATCCGAAGTTCGAATTGCTCCGACTGCCGATGTGTATTGTTTTTTTTTAATCGCTTGCCCATAGTCATTTCTTTTCCGCCGTTGCGGCTCCCAAAGTGGTTAAGCTTCCGAAAGGGAAAGCCGTCTGACTTCCGATTTAAAGTTTTTCCCGCCCTCCCGTCGCATGCCGGTAGCATTGACTCTTCCGCCGTTGCGGCCGGGAAAGCCATTTGGCTTCTGATGTTGGTTTCCTCCCGATTTCTGCCGTTGGTTGTGTTATCACAGCCGGTGGAAGGAAGAGGTAGTATAGTCGGCATTTGTAAAATGACGGTGGTGCACCTGACCATTTCCTGTGGATTAGCCGTTCAGTCAGTTTAGTTTGTTGCTGTGGTTTAAATGCGTTTCCAATAAATGATGCTTGTCGTTTGATTGCAGGTGTTTTCCGGAGATTGGTCAAGGGAGGCAGACCGTTTGGTGAAAGTAGATCCGAAACCAGCAGGATCGTAAGATGGACAAACCAAAGAAAAGACAAAATGAATGGTGACAAAGGAGCAGTTCTAAAAGGTCCGGCAGTTACTTAGCCAATCATGGGCATGCGTAGAAAAGATAAAGGAATATGAAGCGTTGGGGAGCTAAAAGGTCAGGGGTTGGGGGGCAGCCCAAACGGTCTGCTGTTGTAGTTTAAATATTGGAAAGTAGAACTTAGAAAGGGGATTTTTCCCTGGAAAAATTTGTAAATCATTGGCTTGTAAGAGGAACTATTTCATTTTACAATCAAAACTGCAATTTTGGCCTATAGGAGAAAGTTCGATAATGGAATGCATCAAATGTAATTAAATGAGCAATGTTGAAGAGGAACTATTTCGTTTTCAGCTGTGTTTCATTAACTGTGAGGGCGTTCTAACTGCCTGAACCTATGTTCTTGTTGAATGTCTTTCAGTATATTTTGTGATGTTTTCCGCTGTGAGTAATGTATGCTGTTCACAAAACAATTGGCTATCTGGTTGTTTGAATATTTGTGATTTTTCATGTGTCCTGAAATAAGTATCAGCTATCTGTAACTCTTCATAATGCATGTACAAATTTATTACTCACCAATGAATGATAATCCTGCTCCCTAGGGATAGTTTAGGTAGTTAGTTTATTTTCTTGTCGTATGTGATTTGGATGCTTGTGAGCCTTAAGACGAGAGGTAAGAACCTGCGCATCACATTGTGACTGCTCCTCGTATCTTCATCACCCTGCATTGTTAATTAGGCACTTGCATTTCATAGTTTAAGTAAAAAATACAAAAACTCGGTGGACCGGGCTGTAACCGGTAAAGCCTTTGTTTTGTGCTTGACCTACGGTAGCCGGACCATAAACCGGATGGATTCCCTATACCAAACAGTCAGCGGGCTAGTTGGGAACGTTGACTGGGGAGAATCCCTTACTGTTGTTGCCTGCAAATTTCTGGGCCTCAACAGTTTTGGCGCTAGAAGGAGGGCCTCCAGTGCATGGCTGGCCGAGGAAACCCATTTTCCCGAGATTATTCCACCGGTAACAGTTCTGAAAGCAGTAGAATTCCTAATCCAAATCCGGAAGAAAGGAATAGAGAACATTTATATTCTGTTGGCAATGAAGTTGTTAATGACCTAAGAAGACACAGCAGGGCATATGTGAAGAAGATTGGAGGATTGCCAATTATCCCTGAATTGCCTAGAAGAGAGTATAAAAAGAAAGATCGTCCTATAGCAGAAGATTCAGTGTTGGTTGGAGACTGGGAAGAATTTGTAGAGACAGCTTTACAGGAAGTTGTATTACCTTTGAACCAAGAAGGCCCAGATACCCCTTATAGTTCTCCTGCTCACACTCCTGTTGGTTCACCCCCTCACTCTCCACCCCAACTCATGGCCGGCGTAAACGCCAATCAACCACCCAACCCACCGAATCCGCCACCTGCATGGAGAGCCAGATCGCCTTTAAACCCGACCCCTCCATTACATGATTTACCTCAATCCTTTGAAAAGTTGATGCCTAAATTCGACCCCAATGAGAAGATACTATGAGAAGATACTAGTAGATGATCATCTGCAGAGTTTTTACTTGGTGATAGAAGGATTGAGGGCTGGGGAGCATGAAGATGTAGTGTGCCGACTATTCCCGCATACCCTGAAAGGAGCTACAGCTTCTTGGTATTTTAGGTTGCCTGCTAACTCTATCCCTGATTGGGATACCTTTGAGAGAATGTTCAGGAGTAAGTATCCGGTTCAAAAGACTCATGCAGCTCTCATGAAAGGACTATGCGCCTTGAAGAAAGAGAGAAAGGAGAAGGTGCACAGTTTTACTCAAAGATTTGCAGCATACATCAAGAATTTTTCTGATGCTGACAAACCTTTAGACAAGGTCCTGATTGAATATTATACCTCAGCATTAGGCCCTGATTTGGCCATGTTTTCCAAAGGTAGGGCCAAGGCTACTTTGGCAGAAACCTATGAAGAGGCAGAAGTAGTGGAGGCTGAAAGAGAAAGTATTGAAGATTATCCCGAACAGTCAGGGGAGAAAGGTGGGGGAAGGAAAGCCTTATTGTTCACTAATCCTAAAGAAGAGAAATCACCAGATCTTGAAAATATGGCCAAAATGATGCAAAAGCTTTCCAACAAAATAATAGACTTGGAGAAAGAGAAGGAAACACAAAAGTTTTATAAGCCATATTATAAGAAAAGAGAGGATAAGGATCATTCTCAACCTCCTCCGCACAATACAACATCTATGAATCTAACAGAGGTAGGAATGGACAATTTCTGCACTTTCCACCAATAGCCACATTCTGAAAAGAATTGTCCTCAATGGATAAACTCTATGACGCTGGTCATGAATCAACTGTTAGACTCCAGATTAACAGAAGAGGGAGATGAAGAAAGAAAAGATAATTCTACTTCTACTTCTACTAAAGAACAAGAAGAGGAAACCATGGCTTTGTGGAATGCTGTCTTGTTGTTTGATGCTGAAGAGAAAAAGACTCAGGGGTACAAGGACGTCATGGAAGCCAACGTAACAACAAGGAGCCAAGGGACAGTTAAAGAAGACAGTCTTATACTCCCAAAGATTAAGAGGCTGCAGAGAAATGTTAAGAAGAAATTTCAAAATAAATCCTTGGCTGATAAAATTCCAGAATTCACTATTACCAGCCAAAATCCTAGACAGAATGATACAATGGCCAAGCCAAATGAAGATAAGGAGAATGCTGACAGACCTCATCCCACTGAACAGCAGATGGATTATGACATCGTGGAGGATTTAAAGAAGATAAAAGCGAATGTTCCACTATTTGAGATGTGTAAAGTACCGCAGCAAAAAGAAAGACTGTTGAGAGCCCTTGAAGCATCAGATGAGAGGATGCCCACTGACAATCAACCGGAAGAAGAAGAAGAAATTGGAGAAACCAGCAGTGGAGGTAAGTCCAAGAACAAGCATCCACCTTTCCTCCTTACTTTTGAAATATTTAACTACAATGTACATAGTTGTTTGGTAGACTCAGGGGCAACTGTTAATGTCATGCCGATATCAGTTTGTAAAAAGATCAATGGGCAGCCTAAGCCATCCTCGTGGAGAGTTGTTCAGTTGGATAGGACTGATGTAAATGTAATTGGTGAGATGAAAGATGTCCTAGTCCGTCTGGCATCAAATGATAAAGTATGCCAGGTTATCAATATCGTGGTGGCTGATATACCAGACGTGTACGGTCTTGTCCTGAGCAGAGATTGGTCGGCCAAACTTAATGGATATTTCGCCTCTGATTGGTCACATCTGTGGTTTCCATACAAAGGAAGTCCGAACCAGATTAAGATCTTAAGAGAACCTCACATGAAATACAATGTCACTCAATTGGAGGAGAAGAATGAACCAGTGGATTCTGTCTTGGGAAACTATTTTATTGAGTTGGAACCTAGAAATTACCAAGCGGAAGAAGCCAACAACACATCAGACACCCAGCCTGATCTCCTTCGATTTTCGCAGGCTGGTGAAATTGACTATAGAATAGTAGATTTAGCTGTAGGAATAGATTCACATTTAGTAGTTAGTGATTTTTGGACTTTGTTTTTTGATGGCTCTAAGACATTAGAAGGGTCAGGGGCCGACTGTGTCTTGATTGACCCCCAGAAGAATAAACATTTTCTTTCCTGTAGATTAGAGTTTGAATGTACAAATAATACAACAGAGTATGAAGCGCTGGTGCAGGGCTTAAGGAAAGCGATTGAATTAAAGGTGAGTAATTTAAAAGTTTTTGGAGATTCAGAAGTAATTGTAAAGCAAATCAGAAATCAAATACACTGTGTTTCTCCTCACTTGAAAGCCTACCAAAATGAGGTATGGGACTTGCTTAAATGTTTTAATGCATTCAATATTATTTCAATTCCCAGAATTAAAAACGCAGCAGCTGACCTGTTGGCCACATCAGCCGCTAGGCTCATACCCACTAATAATCGATGCTCTGTTGAATTGCTTTTCAGGCCCTCAGTACCGGATATGATCACCAACTTGCGAGTGTTCGAAGATGATTAGCAAATAATCGAATGCTTGACAAATGACGAAGTATTTAAAGGAGCCATTATAGATGATGAAAAACACCAGGCCGAGATGAAGTATGACAATTTCATCCCTAAAGGAGTCAGGACATTAGAAAGGATGTTCGATTTAAATGAAAAGTTCAGAAGACCAGCTAACGTGAAGACTCACAGTTCTTCTCTACAATTCGAGCTGATAAATTTAGGGACTGAAACAAATCCTAAATTCGTAAATCTCGGCAAATGTTGTTCACCTGTAGAAAGAGATAGATTCGTTAGTCTGTTTAAGCAATATAAAGATGTCTTTGCTTGGACATACGAAGATTTAAAAACGTACGACACCAACATCATCAAGCATGTTGTCCCCATCAAAACCGGTGTCAAGCCATATCAGCAACCGTTAAGAAAAATTCATCCAAAGATGGAACCACTGATTCAGAGTGAAGTAAGAAATTACTGGATGCTAGAATCATTTTTAAAGTCAGACACTCTGAGTGGGTATCAAATCTGGTACCAGTGAGAAAAAAATCGGGAGAAATCAGATTATGCGTGGATTTCATAAATCTAAACCGCGCTTCAGATAAAGACAACTATCCGGTGCCACCCATGGAGCAATTGTTACAAATGGTCTCAGGTTCTGAACTGTTTTCGCTATTAAACGGTTTCTCTGGCTACAATCAAGTATTAGTAGCCGAAGAAGACAGATTGAAGACAATGTTCAGGACCAAATGGGGAACCTTTGCCTACAGAAGGATGCCCTTTGGGCTTATAAATGCTGGAGCAACCTTTCAGAGAGCTATGGACATAGCGTTCCACGGATTGATTGGCAGAAGTGTTGTAGTATACCTTGACGATATTACAATATTCTCGAAGAAAAGAGAAGAGCACGCATTTCACTTAAGACAAATTTTTGAACGCTGTCGGAAGTATGGCATCTCGCTCAATCCCAAGAAATGTGTGTTTGCTGTCACTGAGGGCAAGTTACTGGGGCACATAGTTTCAAAGAAAGTTATATCTATAGACCCAGAAAGAACTAAGGCCATTGAACAAATCCCTATGCCCCATAATAAAAAGGGGATGCAATCGTTTATGGGAACCATAAATTTCATACGTAGATTTGTACCTGATTTCGCTCAGACTGTCAAACCACTACAACAGATGGTCAAGGAAAATGCACAATTTAAGTGGACTGAAATTGAGAAGAACGCATTCAGCAAAATTAAAACTGCTATTGCACATGCACCCTCCCTAAAAATCCCACACTTTGATAAAGACTTTATTTTGTATACATTTGCATCTGATGATTCACTGGAAGCTATGCTCACCCAAAAGGAAGAAGGGGGGGATGAATTCCCAATCTCCTTTATGAGTACTGGTCTATAGGGGGCTGAATTGAACTACCCAGCTGTTGATAAACAGGCTTACACAGTATTCAAAGTAGTGAAGCAATTCAGGCCTTATATTTTAAAAAATCGAACCAAGGTAATAGTACCCTACCCAGCTGTAAGGTCCCTTCTCATACAGAAAGAGTTAGGATAAAGAAGGGGCAACTGGGTAACAGCTCTTCAAGAGTACGACCTTGAATTCAAGCCAACCTCTATAGTTAAAGGTCAAGGGTTGTGCAAATTGATGACTGAAAGTGGGAACAATGAAGAGCACACTTGGGAGGATGAGGCCGAATTAAATTTAATGGAGGTATGTCCTTTGTTTACAGCTCTCGAGTCTTGGTATAGAGACCTTGTGCATTACCTGCAGTCAGGGCTATTGCCAGAACATTGGAATTCCAAACAAAGAAGAGCGCTGCGCCTTAAATCAGCCTCCTATCAACTTGTTGAAGGAGTGTTATTCAGAAAAAAAATATGACAGGGTTCTTCTCAGATGCTTAGAAAAAGAAGATGCGAAGAAAGTAATGTCAGAATTACATGACGGTCCTGCTGGGGGACTTTATTCAGGAGATACTATAGCCCACAAAATCCTCAGGGCAGGTTACTATTGGCCTACACTCTTCAAAGATGCACACGCACATGTCAGGAAATGTGATATTTGCCAAAGGTGTGGTGGGAGACAACCTAAAGCAGCAGCACCCCTAAAGCCTGTGATGATCACAGAGCCATTCGAGCAATGGGGGCTAGATATTATTGGAGAAATAAAACCAAATTCTTCCCTCCAACACAAATACATTCTGACCGCGACTAATTATTTCACTCGCTGGGTCGAAGCTATCCCGCTGCGCAAGATAAATGAAGACGAGGTCATCAGCTTCTTGCAAGATCATATCATGACAAGGTTTGGAGTTCCAATTTCGTTAGTTTTTGATAATGCTAAGTACTTTTCGTCAATTAAATTAACTGCTTTTGCTCATGATAAAGGGATAAAATTGCATTATTCTGCTAACTACTATCCACAAGGAAATGGCCTGGCTGAATCCTCTAACAAAAATCTGATTAGAATTCTAAAGAAGACTGTAATAGAAAACCAGAGGAGTTGGCACTCAGCACTACCAAATGCCCTTTGGGCTGATAGGGTCACCCCCAAGTCTGCGATAGGAGTGTCACTGTATACCCTTGTGTATGGTAAAGAAGCCATTCTCCCCCCCCCAACATCATGCTACCATCTTCTATTTTAGCTTAAGAGTCTAGTGGGTCAGAGAATGAAGTTTTACAGATGAGGATATGCAATCTGCTGAAAGCAGAAGAGGCTAGGTCCAAAGCTAGAGAACGTTTTAAGCAACAGCAGGAGGTAGTAAAAAGATGGTTTGACAAACATAAAGATGGAACAAAAGACTTTGAAGTGGGAGACTTAGTTCTCAAATGGGATCATCCCCATGATGAGAAGGGAAAGCATACTAAATTCCAACAGTTGTGGGTAGGCCCTTTTCAGGTTGCAGCAAAACTTGGCCCTTCTACCTATAAGTTGCAAGATCTACAGGGGTGGGAAGAGAACTTACCAGTAAATAGTTTGGTTCTCAAGCCTTATTTTTCCTGATTTTCTTTGAGTTCTTCTGTCTTGTATATAAATAAGCTGTTTGGCTGTCTTTGAGTCATGACTTTTCAGTCTGTTTTAGTTTAAGTTTTATTGATTTCAATAATGGGAGAAAACCTGCGGTTGCATGGGAAACATCCAAAACTTTGGGATTGATAAACGTTTTTGGGTATCAGACTGTGTGTTGCTATTTATCTGAAAGAACTTCTTCCAGTTTAGCAGTTTTCTCAAATAGCTCGGTGTGCATTGAAGTCCTGCTTAACCCCTATGAATTAAACCAGATTCAAAGAGTCCGGAATACTATGTTGAGGCTCCATCCACGTCACACTTAAAACATTCTAAGGGGCGATAGCAGAGGACCCATGGAAAGGAGCAAGATGAATAGTATGTTAAATATAAATGATCCCATGCCAGGAAATGAATGTCAAAAGGCAAATAAGAGTAAAAAAACTCCTCTGAAAGCACCATACATTAAAGCAAATGCTGAATCATAAGTACTAAATTGCCGAAAGATCCTCTCTGTCCATGAGATGAAACATAAAGTACGCTGCTCAAACAAAAGGACACTATGGGATAGAGGATCCTGAATTAAAATTCAGTAAGAAAGGCATGCAGGAGGACTCATATAACAAGGGATAAAAGTCCAAAGGCACAGAAAAGTGCTGAAATGGCATGGGAATGAGGAACAAACGGACATTTGTGTTTACCATACGCTACAATCTTGTGGTGTCCAAGCTATCAACTACCTGAAAACAAAAGTAATAATGAAACTCATCCTCTGGCCTCAACAAAGTTATCTGGACTTGAAAATCTTGGTTTCCACTTTCCCAAATCGGACTATGATCAATGATTAAAGGTACACACTTCTGTCATTTGAGAAATCTAGATAGTTGGAAGAATTTAATAGATGCATTTGTTGCTGAACAATATGCCACTCAAAGAATGATCACCCAGAGTTCTAGGTTCACCAGGTAATCGCCATTTGTTGCAGCTGCAACCGTTCTCCCTAAATTTCTTAAAATTTTGGGCCACTCCTTTTGATTTAGCGTTTGTCGTTAATCGTGTGTTCCGTGATCTGTTGTTGGTCACACTTTGATTTGAATGAATATGGAAGGCTAATAACACTCGTCCTGGTTCTCGAATGATTGCATGTGTTTCTAAGTTGTATTGGATTGCAGATTTTAAGTTTGATTTGCTTGTTAAAGGGCCACCGTTTCAGAAGCAGTCTTTTCCGTTGCTGGAATTCAGAGTCTTAAACACTTAGCGTTTTTTGATCGGGGGCTATAGTCTTCCTTAGCTTCCTCCGTTGCGGCTCCAAAACAACTAAGCTTTCGAAGCCTAAAGCAGTCCGCTATCTAATGCGTCAGTTTTATTTTCCACCGTTGTGGCTCCTAAATCGATTCTTCATCCGAAGTTCGAATTGCTCCGACTGCCGATGTGTATTGTTTTTTTTTAATCGCTTGCCCGTAGTCATTTCTTTTCTGCCGTTGCGGATCCCAAAGTGGTTAAGCTTCCGAAAGGGAAAGCCATCCAACTTCTGATTCAAAGTTTTTCTTGCCCTTCCGTCGCATGCCGGTAGCATTGACTCTTCCGCCGTTGCGGTCGGGAAAGCCATTTGGCTTCCGATGTTGGTTTCCTCCCGATTTCTGCCGTTGGTTGTGTTATCACAGCCTGTAGAAGGAAGAGGTAGTATAGTCGGCATTTGTAAAATGACGGTGGTGCACCTGACCATTTCCTGTGGATTAGCCGTTCAGTTAGTTTAGTTTGCTGCTGTGGTTTAAATGCGTTTCCAACAAATGATGCTTGTCGTTTGATTGCAGGTGTTTTCCGGAGATTGGTCAAGGGAGGCAGACCTTTTGGTGAAAGTAGATCCGAAACCAGCAGGATCGTAAGATGGACAAACCAAAGAAAAGACAAAATGAATGGTGACAAAGGAGCAGTTCTGAAAGGTCCGGCAGTTACTTAGCCAATCATGGGCATGCATAGAAAAGATAAAGGAATATGAAGCATTGGGGAGCTGAAAGGTCAGGGGTTGGGGGGCAGCCCAAACGGTCTGCTGTTGTAGTTTAAATATTGGAAAGTAGAACTTAGAAAGGGGCTTTTTCCCTGGAAAAATTTGTAAATCATTGGCTTGTAAGAGGAACTATTTCGTTTTACAATCAAAACTGCAATTTTGGCCTGTAGGAGAAAGTGCGATAATGGAATGCATCAAATGTAATTAAATGAGCAATGTTGAAGAGGAACTATTTTGTTTTCAGCTGTGTTTCATTAACTGTGAGGGCGTTCTAACCGCCTGAACCTATGTTCTTGTTGAATGTCTTTCAGTATATTTTGTGATGTTTTCCGCTGTGAGTAATGTATGCTGTTCATAAAACAATTGGCTATCTGGTTGTTTGAATATTTGTGATTGTTCATGTGTCCTGAAAGAAGTATCAGCTATCTGTAACTCTTCATAATGCACGTACAAATGTATTACTCACCAATGAATGATAATCCTGCTCCCTAGGGATAGTTTAGGTAGTTAGTTTATTTTCTTGTCGTATGTGATTTGGATGCTTGTGAGCCTTAAGATGAGAGGTAAGAACTTGCACATCACATTGTGACTACTCCTCGTATCTTCATCACCTTGCATTGTTAATTAGGCACTTGCATTTCATAGTTTAAGTCAAAAATACAAAAACTCGGTGGATCGGGCCGTAACCGGTAAAGCCTTTGTTTTGTGCTTGACCTACGGTAGCCGGACCGTAAACCGGATGGATTCCCTATACCAAACAGTCAGTGGGCTAGTTGGGAACGTTGACTGGGGAGAATCCCTTACTGTTGTTACCTGCGAATTTTCAGGCCTTAACACATTCTTGTAAACATCTCATACCCATTCCTTATCTTTCTACTTTCTGATCTTCCAGATCACAACAAGGCGCAGGAAGAGAGCATTCTTATTCAAAAATAAAATAAAAAAATAAATAAAAACACAAAAGCATGGATTTATTCTGTTATTCTATCCTACCCTATTATACTTGGAAATATAAAAACTGTTCAAGTGTAAGCATATTTCCAATTGAGCCACTTTCGAAGAAGCGACTCAAGTAGGCTCATACTCCCAACATAAAAATATAACTTTATGAATGTTGGTATATGAGAGATCAACTTCCCTTGAAATGATGGTGCCAAGAATTGGTGAAGTATGGAACGATGTTGCACACCGATGACAGATTGAAACCAAGCTTCAATATAGTCTTTGTTCCCTTGATTTCTCATGGATGTGACACCATGAAGCTCCTTAGTATACTGATCTTCCTCAATGGATAAGAGATTCGGATCTAATGATATAAAGGATGCTTCAATTTTTAGTTGCAATGTCCATTCTTCATCAAATATTATGCGTGTCTTGTTGATCTTGTCTGCTTGCTTATAAGGACTAGAAGAAACTCCATCTGCAAATCTTGGATTTAAAACATGTTCAGGCCTCATATCGATTTGTTGCAATAACGCACAGTCATTTTGCAGCGGTTTAGGTGAGGTAGAACAAGAGGGAAATGTAGGAACATTTTGTAGTTCAGCACTGTAAGCATACTGTACTGCTTTATTATGGTTAGGGTGGAGGTTGGATTGGACAGAAAATTGTGTTGGATACCAAGGAGTTTGATGAGAAAATAGATGTGGCTGATGTAGAGGATTGGTTTGTGAGTTTGATATTGAAGGGCCAAGTTGTGTTGCAACATGAGGGAGAGTGGCCATGTGATCATAAGAAATTCCATTCCAACCTTGTGGATAAGGTAGGTAAGAGTTAAATTAAGCCTGCAACAACTTCCATGGTGGAAGAGTATTCAATGATTGAGTATGAGAGTAAGGAAATGGAGGGATAGAATTTTGAACCATACATGTAGGCCACGGTTGCCATGACTGTTGCAATGAGTTGGCTGCAACTCCCAGATCTCTTTGGTATGTTTCTTTCATCCTTGGTAAGGAGGGACAATGATATGTGGAATGATTCAAGTGACATATGCCAAAAATTGGTGGACTATCCAAAGGACAATCCATTGCAATATGTTTCTTCTGACACCGAGGGCAAACTATTTCTTCAAATTCCTCATGCTTTTCCTTAACCTGCAAAACAACCAATTCTGAATTTAGTGAATCATTGATATCAACATTAGAATTTTTAAATACATTACTAATTTCAGCTTGTAAAACTCTTGTTTTTTCAGCAGATTTCAAAAATAAAGATAAAAGTTCCTTAGAATTCTTACCGGTCTTGAAGTTTCCTCTTGAATACCTTCTACATAACTCACAAATATTATCATATGCTAACTTAAATACATTACTTGTTCCCATGAGATTTAGTATTTCTAAATATTCAGCTTGGATTCCCTTGAGTAGAAGTGCTTTTAAGGTATCCTTCCTCGGTTTCCTTTGTTTGGATCTTTGGAGGTTATATTGAAAGTGTTCTATGTATTCCTCCAGACTCTCTTCTTCTCCTTGTGTCATTTCGAAGATGTCTTCATTGACCCTGCAATAATCTTGGTACCTTTTTAAGAGCACATGTTTCATGTCTTCCCAAGTTTGTATACAATTCCCACCAAGGCTCATGAACCATCGAAGGGCTGTTCCTTTTAGAGTAATGGGAAACACATTCAACTTTTGATCATTAGCACAATAACCATATCCTCTACAAAGTACTTCGAATTGAAATAAAAATACATTAGGGTCTTCAATTTCCAAACCGTGAAAATTTGGTAGAACATGTGGGGGGATGCTTTTCATTGGTGCCACTCTTCCTGAATATCTGATGGGAAATTAGAAGGTAACAACTTCTCCATCTTTCTTACTTTCCATCTCTTCATAGATTCTTCATGTGCTATTCTGAGGCTCCTCCTTCGAATGTTCCTGTCAACTTGTTCGTAGAATGGGTGGTGTTTACATCACCACTAAGGGGAATGATAAGATTTATGCTCCAAATATTGAAAATGAAATAAAACTGAATGTAAAGATAGAAAATTCACACTCAAAATAAATTCAATAAACTGAAATGTAATCATGCAACCTACATGCCCTACTTTAACAATGCATCTACAAAACAATGTCAGATGTACTTTTGCACCATTTCTAACTTCCCCGAGAACGATCGCAAAATGTTGGGCCCACTATATGCCAGTTAATTAAAACTTAACATGCAGAGTGCTAAACATAAATTGTCAACGCGAGGAAGTCTTTTATTTCAAAGCTATCGTGCAAGATCTATGCAAGTACAATTTCTACCTGACACTGTTGTCTTTTGATATGCAATCGAAACTCTTTGTAAACTAGATCACACCTTCTTGAAAAGAAAACAAACCCCAATCCTATTTGTAAATCCAAACTGTAAATCTAATCACACTTCAAAAAAATCAATTCTTATGAAACAAGATCTAAATACATAAACCTGGAAGCAATGCTATGTTGGCCAACAATCGATCAAAATGAATTAATAGGAGAACACTATGATAAATCTAATGAATAAAAACATGAACTGAATAATAAAACAACTATGATAAATCTAATGAATGAAAGCATAAACTAAATAATAAACAAATCTACAAAATAACACACTTATAATTAACACTACCAGCATCTGCTCAGGCAAGAGGGCCCTTACTCCACTGAGCAGAGTTTGATCTCCCAATGAAAGTCTCATATGCATCATGGTTCAATTTATACAGGCTTCTGTGGCTCTTTCCAAAACAGCTCCCAAATCACAATTTCGACCCTTACAGAAAATGCACCAAATCTTCCCCCAATGCAAGAAAAATGAGTAAAATGGATTCCATTGCTTAAGTATTGAACATGAGACTTGAAATACACATTAATTACAGTCCATTAATCATACATTTATCAAAGATACATTCCTCCATTCGAAATAATAATCATTACGATGGCATATATCAAAATAGAGTGGAAATGGTCATTGTTTGCTCATTAAAAGTCATTTTGACATACAACTCTTGGGTATTTCGACCTGAAACTTTATGAGAATGAAGAAAAAAACATATTTCACTGAATACAATAATAAATATATTAGGAGGAGCTCTCCCAAAGAGTACATGAGCAAATCAAAAGTATTATTACTTACATAAATATATTTATGTGAATAGAAGTAACATTAAACAAAAACAATATTTAAACTAATTTGAGGACCGCCTTGGACTCCTTGAAAACATAAACCCACATGGGACCATTGAAAAAAAATAAAAATGAAATAATTTTACACCAAAACAATATGAGAATATGAATAATGAAGGTAGTCAACAAACTTAAGATGCACCAATGTTGTCAACAACCATTAAAACGAAGGATTTCTTACACCTCTAGAAAATAGAATGAAAACTACTAAACATGCACCTCAATGATCCAACTAGGGATCAAATGAGTGCAATGATGGACATGTGTTGTACACTTTGTAGGTTCCCAAAACAAACGGGGTCTGAGGGGGTGATCACCTCCCCAACTAGGGGGCATGGGGGGTCCATTTTGAACTTTTCCGATTAATGGTTTTTTGACCCAGTGTAAGCTAAAGAATTAAAGCTATAATATAATCCAGGTTAATCAATTAGGATTTTGAATGCTATAATGTTGTTTTTAAATAATGAATATAATACAATGAGATAGAGAGTGGAGAAACTCTCAAGTAGGCTAGTTTCCCGGTTAAGGGTTTCCAAGGTAAATCTCTTTATATTGTGTGAGACATTGTTAATTATTGTGTTTTAGATTTTGTTTGGTATTTATTTTTTTCAACAAGCTCTTGAGTCCAAAAAACATCATGTTATAACAAATAGCTATATATCATCAAACTCATCACCTATATTGGGATCCTCATCATCAAATATATATATATATATATATAGAAAAAAATGTATGTATTTTTAGTAGATAAAAACTTTTAAGCTCGTCGATCCTAATCTATAAAGGATCGCGAGAATTCCTTCATTGTAAAAACCATAATAAATAAGAATCAAGTGGGATACCCAACACCCACACCCCATCCCCCCTAAGGGGATTTGCGTAATTTTCGTGGCGTGAAGTTTTTCTAACTTTTTCACTTTTACTGCTTTAGTTAGTTTAATTAAAGGTAAAATTAACCATTTGTTAGTTTCTGAATTCAACCTTGGACCACAAAATCACTCAGGAATGTATATTTCTCAATTTTGTAGCATTTGCACTCAGTACACTTAGTTTACCTCTTCCGCATTGCAATTTTGCTTAGATTAAATCACTCTAGCACTTACCACACTTGGTTTAGTGTTTTTATTTATTTTATTTGGCAAGTAATGAGCATTAATTCAATCCCTGTATGCTCTTGTGACCATCGCAGGCTTTCCTTATCTGTGTTTAACAATAAAAAATAGATTAAAGTGGCTAGATTGATAGGGAAACCCACCCAAAAATTTATTTCCATAACAAGTGGCTTGCATTGAACATACTACGAAGTCAGAGAGTTACTTTAAGCAGATTGTCTCACCTCATTGGACACCTGGTATTGTTACTCTGCACTTGCTAGTGAGGATAAAAGTCTAAGTGGGCCAAACCAAGAATAAACCCATTTCTTAATCTACTTATCCATAATAATTAAAACTATCAAGAAGCACTTCCTTTCAACAACAATTATTTAACTTATTTTGGCACTAGTCTACCTTTACAAATATTTTTGCTTAAATCAACTATGTGTCGTTGTTGATCAACTTGCATGCTGCTATATTTAATTCATGTGCCATTGCTCTCTTGTTTCAGTAATTTAAACTGCTAGATTTCATTTATGTTTTAGCGTATTCAAGAGTCTTTTCGACTGCATTGGTCTGTCTCAAAGCATATTTGTTGCAGAAATCTAGGAGTGTTATTTCTATCTTCAATTCTTCTACTGTCTTATGAGGTAAGTGTTCAGGAAATGCTGAATTGGCTTCCACCCAAGTCAGCTGACCTTGAACCTTTTCTGCAACTTTTAATATCCCTTGTCTGAAATCAATTAATACTGTTGAAATTTCCTTCAACCTCGTCTATGCCTGCTTGATCTTATATATTTCCTCTTCAAGTTTTAATTGAACTTGATGAATATTCCACCGGATTAGGCAAGCTTGATCACAGAAAGGAAAGATATCAGGCTGCCTTTCATTAGCTGTCTTAAGTTGAGTTTCAAGTGTTCTATTTTGTTCCTCCATTTCTTCTACTCTGGTTCTGAGCTCTCCCGTTTGTCTGCTTGCTACATAATTATGAGCTTCTAATTCTGAAATCTTGTCTTCAAGATCCCTTTTCTCTCCTTCCATGGTTGTAGTCGAAAGCTCCAATGCTTTCTTTTCTAACTCTAAAGCTTGATATGACTTTTGGATCCTTTCAAATTCTGAAAGAGTTTCCTCATGTTTTCTCTTTAATTCTCATCCTTATCCTCTTTCTTTTACCAGAGTGCCCTTCATATTAAGCATTCTTTCCTTATAATGTTCAACATCTCCTACCAACTTGTTAACATCATCCGCATGTGCTTGCATTGCTGGTATTCTTACAGATGCTAGGAATTGAGGATCTTCATTCGTGGTTTGCATGGTAGTCTTCTTAGTTACCGTGACCACATCGGGTTGATCACCTATTTTTAATCTCTTTTTTGATATTCTCACAATGGTTTTATTGTTCTTGTCAAAGAATATCGTGTCTAGGTTAGCCACTGCATGCTTCGTAGATGGAGTGAACGGTATCAATCCAAGCTCTGCAAGAGGAATGTGGCCTCCTGTTATTGTGTCGCTTGATGGGGCAGGAGGATCTATTGGATTATCTTAGGTTGTTTCCTGATCCAACTCTCTCTGTCCTTGTCTTCTAGTTCCTTCTTTCTTAACTCTTCATCTGCTTGCTCAACTTCTTTTCGCAATCTTTCTTTTGATTCCCTTTGTAGCTTTTCTTCCTCTTCTTTTTGAAGTCGTTATTCTTCTGCTTTCTGTCGTGATTTCTCTTCTTCTACCTTTTTCCTTTGAGCATCTTTTACTAATTGTTTCTTTCTTAGCTTCTTCCACAAGCTTTCGGGCATCTTCTTCTCCTTTCTTAGTAGCTTCTTCTTGTTGTTTCTGTTGTTCTGTGGTGCTGCTGCTACCTTTGCCTCCTGTAGTGCTGATCTTGTTTTTGAACCGCTTACTCAAGGCAGTCATATTGTAGGAATTTCTATATGTCTCCTCATCGTTTTCAAAATGATGGGAGTATTCAAAATGTACTCCTACAAACACACAATGTTTTGCAACCTTGCCATAGGCGTCATTCCTGTGGAAACACTTTTCCCCGAAGTGGAAACCTTCTAGATCCTTTACAAATCTTGGTGCACTTTTTACCTTTGTGAATTTATAGCTGCAATGTAGAATGGTAGTGGTGGGAAGAATGCTTTATTCATGTCAAATAAGAAATTTCCAAACCCATCTATAAACAATTGTCTCACTACCTCCTTATGGACTACATAGTGAGTGGCGTATCTTGGAAACAATGATGGAGCTCGAGATCCTACATACATCCTTAGATAGGTGCCCTCCTTGGAGAAATAATAGTCCCTGTATGCACATATGACCTCCATGGATCCTTCTGACAAACAATCGGGTTCCTTGACAAAGATAAGCTCAGTTAGAGGCATCAGATAATCCTCACATATCAGCTTATAGTAACTTGAGTATTTGCGAGCCCATAGAATTTGATATGCGACATATACAGGAGTCTGGGTGTCAACCCAAATCACAATTCAGCTTTGGGAATTTGTGTACGCATAAGATACAATCAATCAAATAAGATCCCATGTAAAATTCTGACTTTCTTTGAGTTAGGCCTCCTTGTGCAGCAGCTATACACGATGACGAGATGTTTGCTACAATATCTTCCAAGTTAAAAATGGTGGCCTACATGGCCACATGGTATATCAATGGGATCCAACTCATCTTGTCGAATTTCCCATTTTCCCTGCCAAAGATTCTATTTAGCATCAGGGCTATGATCCTAGAGGGGGTGCGTAAACTAGTAGTCTCATACTCGCCAGTGGCTTTCTGGCGTAGTTTCTTTCCTGCTACCATCATCCACTTAGCACATTCAAAGACATCTGAGTTCAAATTTTCACCCATTCGTCTGTCATCATAGTTTGTGGAGCGGGTAGTTTGCAAGCCTTGGTTATATATGTAGGGGTGAAGGAAGAAAATGCTTGTCCTTCAGCGTTGGAAATGATCATAGTGGATGAATTTGCTCAAGGTATGTTCCATTCATTACCTCAGCACAGGGGAAGAGTTCGGGACACGTGGCTTTCTTCGTGATACCTGATTTTCTTATGTTTACATATAAAAGTATATCTTCTAGGCTTGGATCTGATACATTCTGGTTCTTGATCATAAGTATTTTACTTCACTGAAACTGTTGTTCAGCCCCTGTGACAGCTTTCGCATCTTCGTAAATGATCTCCATTCTAGGAAAAACCTCCAAGTTCTAAGTTCTCCTTGGTGACCTTGGCCTTCTTCTTTCCACCCATCTTTGGCATGTTGTGATGTGAGGACTAAAGTTGTAACATGATCACATCAAGATATGTCTTAGTGATAATGTGATCGAAATAACATGCATTTATATCAATAGTAAATACTGAATTGAGAAGATAATGTTAAGATTGCAAGATACCAATGAAAAACTTAGATAACAAATCATGGTTTCTTTCAAACAAGTAGAATTGCAGTTAATGTTTATTATGATGGAGGATAACAAAGATGTATTTAATAGTTCATCCTTGGCCACTCAAAAGTAACTCTGTGATGTAGAGAAATCTGTTTCAAAAATTCTCCAGTCATTTTCACTTACAACCAGGGTATATAATAGGTTAAAACTTGAATGAAACTTGTCAGTATAGGTGTAGGTGTCTCTTTGGGAGAGAGATATTTGGTTCTTTTAAACATTAATCCTAACCATCTGCAAACTTTATGATCTCTATTCATTAGGATTTAACACACTAAAACAATGAGACATCTTTTCACGGATTTTCTTCAATGGTGAGAAAACAATCAGAAAAACGTGGCAAAGGATTTTTACTTCGAAGCCGGGGCATCTTGGGGAAACTTGCAACCCTATTTTGACCTAAAAATCCCACAAAAGCTTCTTGATCCATAGTGTCCTCCCTAAAGGAAAAAAATATGCAATCGAATGACATCTGAAAGGAAACCCTAGGCCAAAACTTTGAGATGTGGCGGTACCTGAAGTGCGAATCCACTGACTGTTCCCCTATCACTGCATGTAAAAATAAACCAGATAAGACACAGTCGGTGAAACACTCGTGCTGCCGCAACTTCATCAGCAAAACCCTAGAGGTTCGATAGACCCATATATATGGCTTGAAAGACCAAATCAAATGTAGCAGCAAAGGCGGGTACAAAACTTATCACGACCGAGCAAGTAGGCTAGGAAAAGCTCAGTGATGCCAAGGGTTCTATCACAACTGGACTAGGGATACCTCTGGCGGTTGGTCGATCAAAATAGAACCCTATGGGTTGGGGGTTGGATTTTAAAACCACCAACGTAGATGGTGACAACGAAAAACCTAACAACATAACCCTAAATCCCCACTCCATTGTTCTTTCAAGCCATTTTTAACACAACATAGCACGAAGATAAGGTTTTAGGCCTACCTGGCGAACACTGGCGAGGGTACAGTGCTTAGCACAACAATCCGTAGGCTCCAAGTGGTGAAAGTTGACTGGATGTGTCCAGAACAGAGTGAATCGTAATAGTCCATAAAAACCTCACCGTGCTTATATAAACAAAAGTTGAACTAGCAATAAATGCAGTCGTTGGGGCAATAAACATCGTGTTGGTGAAAACGGTGTTTTGGCGCCTATAACTTAAACCCCATTGGAAACATGTAACGAGTCGGCGTGAAAAAATAAGTTATCTATGATAGTGTTGGTTGGACATACAAAATCCTATTGACACCATCAGCAGACACTTTTCAAATCCTGCTGAAAAAGAACTTCGAAAAACTCACAAAATAGTTTCAATAGGCAGTGAAAACTAAGTTTTCTCGAGCATGTCGGCTGCAAAACGTGATTTATTTTGACATTGTCGCTAAAACTAGCTAGGAACTTCTGAAAAACGGATGTTGGAAGAACCCATAAAAATATTTTGAAGAAAAATTGTAGGCAAGGAGAGTTAAGTTTCGCCGAACCCGTCGGCTGTGAAGGATGAGTTTCGTCTACACCATCGGTAAAAATCGGCGAAAAATTCCGATCAACTTAAGAAAATCCTCCAATAAATCGCGTCGGTGAGAAAATGTAAGTTTTTCCAATAGCGTCGACTCAAAAACCTGAGTTTCACTGATGTTGTCAGCGGAAACTCACAAAAAAATTCCGACAAATACTTAGGTTTTGGGCAAAAATCAGCTAGAATACATCAGATGGAAAGATTGAGTTCTTTCGACATGTCAGCTCAAATCGATGATTTCTTTTGACACATCGAAAGGAAAAGATGAGTTTTAACTTAGTGAAAATGTTGGCTGCTATGGGCAGACCTGGGTTTACTATAATCAACCAACAACACCCCTAGATCACCGGCCCTTTCGGCGACAGACCGCAAAGTGGCCTGAATTCTCACCCGAAGTGAATCTAATGGGTTGGCCAAGGACTCAAGTGTCTTGGACCAGGTTCTGTGGTGATCCCACTAGCGGCTCGCAGTTCCCCTAGCTGCGAGGTCTCTTTCTGCGTGTCACGCGATCTCCTCGTCTCGTAGCTCTTCTAGTCGCGAGATATTCCTTTACATCGTCACACAGTCCTATTCTACGGCGCGCGCTTTCCCTCTCTCGCGATGAATCTCCAGCCTTATCGCATCGCCGCTCACTGTGCGACGCGCAGCTCCTGCCCAACGCTAAGTCCTTAACCTGCGGTATCGCGCACCGCAGCTCCTCTGTCGATGCGGTATCACCTCTCTGTGATATCCTACCTCCGCGGCTTAATGCACTTAGCGTTGCTCGTGTCGACGTGCAAGACTTTAACATACAAGGCTATTCAATACTGCAATAGAGACTGTTTTACAAAAAGCATAAATGAACCATATACAACATGCCAAAGAATTTAACTTATGTTTATCCTTCTATACTGCTGTGAGCTGATTAACACATTCATTCATTAAACTGTAAACAAAATCCATGAAATTACTGAGAATTGCATAAGTAAACATAACAGATAAACCAATCACATAACACTTGATTTTAACGTGGTTCACCTCCAGAATGGAAGTTACGTCCACTGAACTGTGTTTTCTTATAGCTCAGGGGAAGGTAAAACACAGTTCTGCTGCATCGCATATGCAACTTAAGATCTTCTCTCTTAGATCTCTTTTCTCTTCTATATTGCTCTCCTACAAAATACTCTTCCCTCTCTGTCGATCCCTGCGGATCGTTACATGCATACTCTATAAGCTAGCTACTGGTTACAGTAAGATTGCTACCGCTAATAACAGAACCAGAGCTAGGCTTTTGCAATAGTCTAACAGTCTATAAACATTAACAACTGAATGAACCAACTAACTGACCAACCAACCAACCCACCAACCAACCAACCAACCCTTTTACAATACAAAATATATCCCTTTATAGGCAGCCCGAAGGTCTTGCCATTACAACACTGTGGGCCTGTCCCAACAGTAACTCAAAACCCTAACTAGTGACAGTGGGCCATATCTGTACTTGAGGTAGCTGCTTTCCGTCACACCACAGCTCTCTACAGTCTTCCATGCTTCCCGGCACTGATCATGGGTACTATGCACTGCTTCTCTTTTCTGTCCTTCGTCTTCAATGCTTCAGCCTCGTTGCTCCTTCTCCTTTATGAGGGTCGCTGAGCCCTCCTGTCTTCTGCCGCTACCTTCAATGCAGTAGTTGAGCTCTCTCTTCTCAGTCGCTCAGGTACCATTGCCTTTCTTGACTTTTCTATCTTAAAAGTCATGGTTTCCGGATCTGCTCTCCAGCTGGAAACATGCTACGACGTCGTAGCTCTGTCTTATCTTCTTTCCGCCAAAACTTATCTCTCCGCTAAACTAGCAACTTCTTCTGTAGCTGCGGGACCCTGCTCCAACAGTCCCCTAACACTTACTTGTGGCTCTCCCTCGAGCCACCTCCAGCGGGCTTCTCCTGCTGTAGCTTTGCCTTGGCTTCCTGTGAAGCCCTCTGCAACCTATCACGAAGTCCTGTGACTTCCTTCTGCATCACTTCGACACTCTCTTGTGCCGAGTCAAGCAAAGCTTGACTAATACTGGCGTCTTCTGTGGCGTCAGTTTCCTCTCTGGTGGTAGTGAACTCCTTCATTTTCTGTTCAACCGTATCAACTATCTCTACAATTTGCTCTTGATACGGTTGAAGCAGGTCATTAATGTACATCTCCTTGGTTCTTAATTGCTGCGCTTCCTGCTGCAAACAGTTCATCTCCTTTGTCTTCCTCATCTTTTGAAGAGCTGCCAAGCCCTTAATTTCTTCTTTCATTGCCGCTGCAGTATTCTCTATCTGTTGAATACTTTGCTGGATTTCTACTTTCTCCGACGGCTCATCTAACTCGGCCCATGTGTTCGTCGCATCAGTTAGTACTAACCGTGCTTCGTCGATGCGAGATTGCATCTGCGCAAAAGTGAGTCGAAGGGCTTCTACTCGCGCTTTCTGGTCTGCCTGGGAGGTGTCTCGTATGCGAGCCTCAAGCTTAGCGACCCGTGCCTCGTGGTCTGCCTTCATCCTGGCCACTTCTTCGTCCATCCTAGTCACGGTTTCTTCTAGAGCCTTTGCTCTGTCTGCTACTCTTCTTAGCTTCTGCGGAACTGGTAAGGCGAACTCAATGTTACATTGGGGCAGTTCCAATGCAATGCTCTGCAAAACTTGAGAAAGATCTTGCTCTCTTTCCTCATATGTTCGTACTTCGTCTGTCTTTTTTTGAACACTGATAGCAAGTGCTGCATTCTGTTGCTTCAGCTGCATATTCTGTTTGTAAGTCTCGAGCTCTCTACTTTTGAGCTCTGCGCCTAGCTGCTGCTGGATCATTTGAAACTGGTCAATATGAAACTCTGCAAGGTTAACCTCTATGGATTGTCTAAACTAAACTGGTGGGTCCTTCATTGTGGCAGGGAATCAGATACTCCCTGGTGGAATTAACACAGTATTGAGGCGATATTTTGCTAAGCTTTCCTGGCGGGACATCAACGGTGCCGAGGTTTCTCCGGTGGTTGTCTTCACAGGTGGAATGTACCTCATGGCAGTCTTCTCTGTAATCATTTTTAAGTCTAGGAGTTGCTTTTCGACTGCGCTCTGTCTCTTTTCTTGTGACTCCTTCATCGCATCAAGTGAGTCCTTCAATGTGTCACACGTCCTTGTTGCGATGAGTTCATAGTCATCGTCTGTCAATGCGGTCTTCAGAACTGGCTTTGAGGTTTTCTGTTTTTTCTTCTGCTGTGTCTCTGGTGGCCCTTCTTCTCCAGTCTTTGCCATCTGTGCTTCTGGTGGCACTTGCTGTGAAGGTTTCCTCTTTTCCCTTAGTGGTGGTGCTTCTGTTGAAGATTGCATCTGGGTGTCTGTGGTATCTTTGTCCTTGTCCTGGTGTTCTGTTTGTGCAGTGTCTGATGATAGTGGTGCGGTATCTTCATATTCCTGCTTCCATTGGTCGTCGAAGTCTCTTGTGACTGCTTCGACGTCCTGTGCTGTCATTCTAAACGAGCCAGGAGCCCAATCATCCTGCTTAGTCCTTTTCGGCCGCAGATTGATTAAATGGTTGTCTGCCATGAAATTAAGCTGGCTATCGTATATGTCCACAGTCTCCGTGCTGAGCCGTGGTGTCTCTTGAATGACCTTCATCAAGAGCTTATACTAGTCATGGAATACCATCGTATTGATCATTTTCTTGGCTGGGCGGTTGGTCTCCCATAAGCTAGCATAACGCACTCCTCTGGGCGCGCCACCTGCTATCTGCAGAAACTGGGTATGGGGCGGCTCCTTCCATCTGACAAATGCACAAAGTATAAGCAACCACGAGAAATGGAAAGGGTGGTTGGCTTCATCCTGCGCTGCCAAGCAATCTGCTTGCAGCATATTTAATAAGAATAGAGACCAATTGAAATGTTCCCCCTCTGTGACCTGTATGGCAAGGTGAATTATGGATCCTGTAACTTCCTTTGGTCGAACCTTGGTTAGCAGTCTGCCCGCGAGCAGACTGGTGGTGAATCTAAGTGTCTCATTTGGTATGCTTGAAATGTCATAAGCCCGTCCTCCTCTCTGTAGTTGATACTTAGTTACTAGGGCTTGTGGTAACTTGGAGTCCTTGGTTTTTCCTGCTGTCTGTATATCAGGGTGTTTACCCATCTTGGACAAGCCAGTGATACGATGTATCAAATCAACGTTCAGGTCGACCTTGTTGCCTAGCCATAGGTACCCTCCGTGTACGCAAGAGAGTAAAATGCGCACCATGGCGTTAACCTCTGCACCCCATCCAAAATGAGGTAATCTCAGCAAATTGAGCAGACCCGACCGCTCAAGAACCTGAACATGTGGCAGGGGAACATATTCATCTCTCCCTGTCCTTGGGTTCTTCTCAATCTTTAAATAGCTGACCGGCTTGAACTGAGGATATGTCTTACCCTCTCCCAGGTTATAATCTACAAATTTAACAACAACAATATATCCTACTAGATCTCCATTTTTCTTTACTCAAGAATCAATGGGTGGTATGGGAACAATATACTTAGCATTCCTAGGAATTCTTGGCTCTGGTGCACCTTCAACTCGTGGTATCATGTAGTCTGTTCCGCTATGAACTTCTTCCTCCTATTCTGAACCGGATTCGTCATTGACCTGAGATTGGCTCCTCATCTGTGGTTGTTGTCTGGGCTATGATGAACTTGGTGGAGCACCCTTTGGTGGCGTCGTCATAGCTCCTGCAAGGCCGTGACGTTGAAATCTTCTCAAAATGTTTGCTATAGGTTCGTCCTCGGACATAACCCACTCAGTGGAAATTGGCAGGCGTGCACTGGCTGCAACGTCTGAAAATCACAGCACTCTGTAACAAACTTAGCTCTTCACAGGGAATTCTGAACAATGCACTCTACAGCTCTCGAGTTTTCTGCAAACGTAACCGTCCCAATTGAATACTTTCTACTTTTATGCCCAATACGATAATCCCGGACGCAACGATCATCTAGACTGAACCCGTCGGTCGTCATTAATGCCTGGACAAGACCACACCCGTCGTCCGATCCTTAATAGACGAGGAAATCCGATTGAATTTCCCTCGGAACGTGTGTGCATAGGCTCCGGTCTCGTCGGAGATTTGCCAAATCTACGGTAAGATATACCGGTCATTACCTCATTAACTACCTGTCAGATGCTGACTTGACTAGCCCTTTGTCGGTTGCAAAACTGAGTACGTGGCAAGGGGAAACATCGCACTTCCGCGATGCGACTCCGCATCACCTGCGTAAAACAATACTACTTTTTTTTTTCGACCTGATGCGATTCCTCATAGTTAGAATAATACCTGGCGGTGTAGACTAGTTCTTGGTGCGATGCCTCCTTTCAACTACACTAGACATCTGCACCACTATAACTGGCTAAGCTAGGGATGAGAGGCGAGGTGGCTATCACTATAGGGCTTAAGCCTACTGCCATTAATCCATGTGGGCAGAAGCTCCCCATTCAGCTGGCTGAGCTGAACGGCACCTCCTTCTGTGACTTGCTGTATCTGATATGGCCCCAGCCAATGTGTCTTGAACTTCCCTGGAAACTTAATGAATTTGCTGTCATAGAGGAGCACTAGGTCTCCGATCTGGAAAGTCTTATTCTTAATGTGTCTGTCATGCCAAGCTTTTTCTCGTGCCTTCTGCACTTTCTGATGGAATCCGGCGATGAATCTGTCTTCTTCTAAGGCAAGCAGCTGTGCTAGCCTTTCCTCCACTGTGTCTGTATTAGTCATCCCAGTAATCTGAGCGATTCTTAAACTGGGAAGAATATACTCCATAGGCATAACAGCCTCCTGTCCATACACCAAGCTGAAAGGTGTGTGTCCCATAAGTTTCTTGCATGTAGTCCTGTACGCCCATAATACAACGTTAACTCTGAGGTCCCAATCATTCCTCTGGCTATTGCAGATCTTAGTAAGAGCATTTTCTAAAATCTTATTAAAGGCCTCCACCGTACCATTAGCCTGGGGATGGTAGGGAGTGCTCTTATGGTGCTGAATCTAGAATTCTTCTGTCAATGCCTCAATAGTGCTGTTCAAAAAATGCGTGCCTTGATCACTCATCAAAATTACTGGGCATCCAAATCTACTGATGATGTTTTCAAAAAGGAACTGTGCGGCTGTAGCAGCATCACAATTTCTTACTGCTTTGGCCTCTGCCCATCTAGTGAGGTACTCTGTTCCTGTGATAATATATCTCGCACCAGTGCGCTTTCCTGGTGGGTTGATAGGACCCACAAAATCTATAGCCCATTTTTCAAATGCGCGCAACGTGACCTGCGGTCGCAGCGGCATTTCATCACGTCACGAGGGTTTTCCTACCCTTTGGCAGATATCGCAACATCTGCAAAAGTCCTTGGTGTCCTTATGCAACGTAGGCCACCATAATCCTGCCTCCAGGATTTTCTGCGCAGTCGGCTTTCCTGCGAAGTGACCTCCTGCGGTTCCTGAATGTGCCTCTTTGATAATAGTGCCTTTTTCATGCGGCATCACACATCTGCGAAGAACTTCATCCGGACCTAACTTGTATAGGTGTCCTGCGATAAGGGTAAAGTCTGCTGCTTTAACAACCAACTGCTTCTTTTGCTGCTTAGTAAACTCATTAGGTGCTGCTCCTGTAGTGAGAAATTGAATAATATCGGCATAGTACTCATCTGCGATCTGGATGGAAAATAGTGGCGCATCTGGCAGATTGTCGTCTAGGTTACTTGGCTCTTCTCCTGAGTCTATCCGCGACAGATGATCAGGTCCGACATTCAGTCTTCCTGGTTTCACGATGATTTCAAAATCATACTCCTGAAAGAGGAGTAACCATCTGCAGATTCTCCCCCCTAACACTAGCTTATTGACCAAATACTTCAAGGCAGAATGGTCAGTGAACATCTTAAACGAGGCACCCAACAGGTAGTGCCTGAACTTCTGGAGTGCGTACACCATAGCTAGGCCTTCTCTTTCAGTTGTGGTGTAGTTCTTTTCTGCTGTCAAGAGCTTTCTGCTGGAGTATGCGATAGGATGGTCAATGTCTCCTTCTCCTGGTTGTGTTAAAACCACCCCTAATGCGATGCCAAATGCATCCACATGTACATGAAATGGCTTAGTCCAGTATGGAAATACTAAGATGGGTGCTGTAACCATATTTTCTTTAAGTGTGTCTAGACTCTGCTGACATTCCTCATTCCATAGGAATTTTACATCTTTCTTTAGCAATTTCTCCATTGGTGCTGTAATCTTTGCGTAGCCTTTGATGAACTTTCTGTAGTACCCCGTATGACCAAGTATTGTCCTCAGTTGCTTGACTGAGTTGGGTGCTGGAAGGTTTACAATGATGGCAATCTTCGCGGGATCTACCATCAAGCCTTGTCTGCAAACAATGTGACCCAACAAGATACCAAATGGTGCACAAAATATACATTTCTTCAAGTTTAGAGAAATCTGGTACTGCCTACATTTCTCTAACATCAGTCTTAAGTCTCCTATATGCTTGTCGATTAGTCCAAATACAGTCCAATCATCAAAATATACTTCTAAGAATTTATGGATGTATTCTTTAAATACATCAATGACTACTCTAGAAAATATAGCTGGTGCATTCTTAAGACCAAAGGGCATTACCGTATACTGGAACGATCCCCATTCTGTTGCAAAGGTGGTCTTGGATCGATATTCTGGATGTATTCTGATCTGATGGTAGCCTGAAAAGCCATTAGTGAAGGAGTAGACCTCCTGTCCTCCCACGTTGTCTAATACCTCATCAGTGAACGGTGTCGGAAATGGATCGTGAAGCGATGCATCGTTGAGCTTGCGCAGATCGACACAGATCCTGATGTCTCCTTTTGTTTTCTTTTCTTGCACGACCATGGGGCTAACCCATTCGCTTTCTTCTACCGGATCAATGATGCCTGCTGCTAGCATCTTATCGATTTCGTCATTTACTTTTTATTTGTAGCGCGGATTCAATCTATATGGGCGCTGCTTAACTGGTCTAGCATCCTCCTTCAATGGTATCCTCATAACTCCCAGGTCTCCAACTATTCCCTTCATCTCTGTGAACTTGGTGGGAAATAGGTCCTGATAGTCATGTAACAAATCTGCAATCTGTCTGACTGTTTCATCGTTCCGATAGTCTCCAATAGAGGCAAACTTAGGTTCTACATCTGTGCCAATATTGATCTTTTTAATCTTGATGGGTTCGGTGATTGCTGGAATCTTTAACTGTGGTCCCCCAACATCGCGAGTCCCTTCTGACTCCGGAATGTTGGTGTTGTGAGAATCCTCATCCTCATCCTTATCTTCATTGTCTGTCTTTGCTGCGAAGTTATAGCACTCAAGCGCGTCTTGCAACTGGATGGCCCACTCAGGTTGAGCCTGCACTGAGATGGTACAGTCCTCAAATATCTTGATCTTGATTATGTCTAGGGCCTGAGCAACACTCAGATGTTCTGATTCAAATGTGAAGGTGAGTAGGAAACTGTCTATCATAAGTGACCATTTGGTCGTCCCCTTGCGCAACTCAGTCTCTGTGTACCAGTTCCTTGGAACTGTGTCCAATGTGTGAATGAATCTGTGAACCCATTCATCCTTGGGAATGTCTGACCAGATCTGTTCGCATGTCTGAATGTGTGCCCTGGGATCAGTTTCGCCTGTGTACTTCTGCTGGACATACTCTCTTTCGACGAAAAATCTGATCGCCATCAGTCTTTTAATATCCTCCCATGATGCGATATTCTCTTTATGCGCATACCACCATCTAGCAGGTGTGGCTCGTACTGCAAGGTCCATAGCTGCGTTCCTCTGCTCATAAGGAATTTGTTGCTCAAACTGCTTAAGGAAGTCCTGAATATCTGTTAGACCATGATATGATGGAATCTCAGTGATCTCTGCGCCAATCCATCGCAGTGACTTACTCATAAACGCACATCTGCGCGCTGAGACTTCGTAAAGTCTGTTCTGCCAGTTCTCTAGACCAATATCGGAATCCGATGCGCATGAGCTGTCGCATCGCCAACTAATATTCCCTTCTGCGGTTGGATTGATGTAGTCGCTCTGGTTCACAATCATCTGGTAGAGACTATCCATGTTATGTGCTTCCTCCTCTGCTCGGATAGGTTCGATGTATCTAGGACCTTGGTGAGGATCCAGCGGTGCGATGACCCGGATCTGCGCATCCTCAAAGGTCATTTGTCTTCTCTTTAGGTCAATGATAGCCTTGCTACCGATCGCCCAATCGATACTTAATAATGCTGGATACGGTCGACTGTCGCCAATGATTTCTATAACCTCGAAGTCCGCAAAACTGCGAACTCTGTCAATGTCAACTGGCACCTGCGGTAGTCGACCCAAGGGTGATACTCGCTGCTGATTAGCTAATCTCAGGTGGATAGGCGATCTGACTAACTGAGGGCTACCCATCTGTTCCCATGTCTGCTTAGTTAGAACATTCACCTCTGATCCTAGATCTAAGACGACTTCGTCCATTTCAAACTCTCCAATCTATGCTGTGAGCTTCATCTCTCTTCCGGTCCTTGTATGTCCTGTAATATTATGAACAACGCGGTGTGCACTGCCCGAGAGAGAGGGTTGCTGACATTGATCTATGGTGCGCTGTAGCTCGCCGATAGCTTTTTCATTTCTCACGAGTTTCAAGCAACTGCTAAGGAAGGATTGTACACTTCCTATCGATTCATCCTCGTCGCATCTTCCCGATGTGGTAGCATGCGGTATCTGTTCTGGGCTATTGCCACAAGGTGCTTGTTGCGGCACGCCCCTGGACGGTGGTACCTGCGATCCTGATTGCGTAGGTTCATCAAAGGAAGCCTTGGCTTTGTGAAATGTCTCTTTATTCTTCTGTAGGTCGAGTGCTGTTGCTTTACTAGGAGCTCTGCGCACCCACTCCTGACTTGTGTTTTTTTCGGTCTCTTGCGATGTCCCACTGGTGGAAGCACCGCTACGAGTCACAATGTTAACTTTTGGTTCTGGCTCTGCCTGCTCAGCAGCAATAAGCTGGATGTTCTGGTGTACTGCTGGCTTAGGGTCTTTGATATTAGCTATCAAGGTAGGACACTCCTCTATGGTAGGATCATAATATTTGCAGTAGTTACAAGTAGTAGTAGGGCTCTGACAGTCCCTAGCATAGTTTCCTACAATTCCGCAGTTATAACAAGTGATTGGTCCGCGACCACGGCCAAAACCCTCTCCTCTTCCAAAGCCTTCTCCTCATGCAAAGCCTCCTCCATGGCCTTGTCCTCTGAATCCTCCTCCACGGCCACCATAAGTCGGATCAGGCTGTGGTCCTGCTGCTGGACCCTGTGTTTCTGCTTGGACTCTGTACATGTCATGTTTTCTATCTAACATGAGATCATAGGCTCGACAATCCTGTTCATCGTGTCCGACAGAGCTGCAGAAGACACAGTATAGGTTCTTAGGTGTCTGTACATACTTCTGTAGCAAAGGGCATTGTTGAGGCGGATGTCCCTGTGTTTTGCATATTTCACACCATGGCCCTTGCGTTCGTGGTAAGGGGTTAGGAGCCCCTGAAGCTAAATATTCTACAAAGACTGGATAGTTTTCTTTGGTATGACCCTGTGCTCTACATCATAAGCACCATATGTCTTGCATAACCTCTTTTCCTTTCTTAAGTTCGTGTATCTGTAACGTGAGGTTGGCCAACTGGTTCTGTAGAGTTGTCATGCCTGCACTGGTTTCTGCTAAAGGTGAAGCTTCTAGCTTCATCGCCATCTCCAACACGTCATCCTGCGTCTGGAGTTTCTGCTGCATTAGTGGCAATCTGATGTGAGGGAGCAACGCTGCAATAAACCATTCCTTATGCTGCTCCGGCGCAAACTCAAAGCTTACTTGGTCTATAAGAGCTTTGAATTTCTGGTCAAAGTCCCATACTGATTCTGATGGTAGTTGCTTAATATCCTTGACCTCTGTAATGCACTGAGATTCAGACTTAGGTTTCTTGAACTCTTTAATCATGGTGTTCTTGACTTGGGCAAGTGTCTTGGGTACTGTGGTATACTTTATGTACCATGTTAAAGCTCGATCTCTGAGTGTGGTGACCAACTGTACAAGTTTAAGGTTATCGTCGTTGATTGTTTTAATGGTCCACATGGCTTCACATAGAAACCAATGCTGTTCCGGGTCCTCTGATCCTGTACCATTAAAGGTAGGTAGCTTCATATCATCTCCCATTCTACTTCTCTGCGGTAGGTTCTGATTGAATGGATTACTACCACTCGGTGGTGTAGGTGAAGGTGATGTAGCGGTAGTAGGTACTGTCTGTGAGCTACTGGATGGAGTACCTACGGGATTACTCTGAGTCCCGGCCTGTTTCTGTGGGGTATAGGGATGGTAAGGGATACCCCCCTCTGGTTCTTCTGTGGTACTGGACTTGGTTGTCTAATATTGCCTGAACTATCTCCAAATACAGGAGAGCTGAAAGCTACTTTATATTTATTGCCACTACGTGTTTGTCCAATGTCATCAAAATCACTTTCAAACTCTTGTGACATTACTATCTTTACTTATTCATCTAAAATCATGTCCATTACTCCTTTTTCATGTAGTAGCATCTTAATGGACAAGTTTAGAGATTTTAGGTACTTACCACGATATCCTTTGAAGAAGTACTGCTCAGCCTCACTGAAGCTTTTTCTCTGGTCAACTGCAAATTCTGTGACAAAGCCTCCTAGCACACTCGCAAGCCAGAAGTCCACTGCTCTCGTAATGGGATTGTCGAGTCTCTGCACGGTCTGAATCAGCTCCGGTGTCCAGACAATGTTTCTTTTCTTCTTGAATATGTTCCTATCTGTCAACTTTGATAACCAGTTATAAAGCTCGTTTCCATAGGTTGCAAAAAATATGGCATGTATATCTGAAGCGATATGCTTTTGTAACCAGTCCTCTATGCTCAGTTTAGGGCTTCGATTTTCTTTCTTGGCAAACTCCCTTAGGTTTGAATCCAGCCACTGGTGAAACTCTTCTCTGGTGGGATGGCAACAGAACATTAGCGCTCAGTTGTTCAAAACCGGCAACGGAACCATTTGTTGGCTGCTATGGGCAGACCCGGGTTTACTATAATCAACCAACAACACCCCTAGATCACCGGCCCTTTCGGCGACAGACCGCAAAGCGGCCTGAAGTCTCACCCAAAGTGACTCTAATGGGTTGGCCAAGGACTCAAGTGTCTTGGACCAGGTTCTATGGCGATCCCACTAGCGGCTCGCAGTTCCCCTAGCTGCGAGGTCTCTTTCTGCGCGTCGCACGATCTCCTGCTCGCGTCGTGCGATCTCCTCGTCTCGCAGCTCTTCTAGCCATGAGATATTCCTTTACACTGTCGTGCAGTCCTATTCTGCGGCGTGCGCTTTCCCTCTCTCGCGATGAATCTCTGGCCTTATCGCATCGCCGCGCACTGTGCGACGCGTATCTCCTGCCCAACGCTAAGTCCTTAACCTGCGGTATCGCGCACCGCAGCTCCTCTGCCGATGTGGTATCACCTCTCTGTGATATCCTACCTCAGTGGCTTAGTGCACTTAGCGTTGCTCGTGTCGACGTGCAAGACTTTAACATACAAGGCTATTCAATACTGCAATAGAGACTGTTTTACGCAAAGCATAAATGAACCATATACAACATGCCAAAGACTTTAACTTATGTTTATCCTTCTATACTGCTGTGAGCTGATTAACACATTCATTCATTAAACTGTAAACAAAATCTATGAAATTACTGAGAACTGCATAAGTAAACATAACAGATAAACTAATCACATAACACTTGATTTTAATGTGGTTCACCTCCAGAATGGAAGTTACGTCCACAGAACTGTGTTTTCTTATAGCTCAAGGGAAGGTAAAACATAGTTCTGCTGCACCGCATATGCAGCTTAAGATCTTCTCTCTTAGATATCTTTTCTCTTCTATATTGCTCTCCTACAATATACTCTTCCCTCTTTGTCGATCCCTGCGGATCGTTACATGCATACTCTATAAGCCAGCTACTGGTTACAGTAAGATTGCTACCGCTAATAACAGAACCAGAGCTAGGATTTTACAACAGTCTAACAGTCTATAAACATTAACAAACTGAATGAACCAACTAACTAACCAACCAACCAACCCACCAACCAACCAACCAACCCTTTTACAATACAAAATATATCCCTTTATAGGCAGCCCGAAGGTCTTGCCATTACAACACTGTGGGCCTATCCCAACAGTAACTCAAAACCCTAACTAGTGACAGTCGGCCATATCTGTACTTGAGGTAGCCGCTTTTCGTCACACCACAACTCTCTGCAGTCTTCCATGCTTCTCGGCACTGATCATGGGTACTATGCACCGCTTCTCTTTTCTGTCCTTCGTCTTCAATGCTTCAGCCTCGTTGCTCCTTCTCCTTCATGAGGGTCACTGAGCCCTCCTGTCTTCCGCCGCTGCCTTCAATGCAGTAGTTGAGCTCTCTCTTCTCGGCTGCTCAGGTACCGTTGCCTTTCTTGACTTTTCTATCTTAAAAGTCATGGTTTCCGGCTCTGCTCTCCAGCTGGAAACATGCTACGGCGTCGTAGCTCTGTCTTATCTTCTTTCCGCCAAAACTTATCTCCCCACTTAACTAGTAGCTTCTTCTGTAGCTGCGGGACCCTGTTCCACCAGAAAAAAACTTTTCTGACTTGTTCAAATAAAATCTAAGTGATGGAATGAAAAATCAAGGAGTAGTACTAGTCTAAGAAAGGCTAAAAACTTAAAATTCTAAGGAGGGACCGAAAAAATGTAAATTTTTTTAATGAGATGGTTGCAGCAGCAACAATACCTGAGGATATGCTTTGCGGAAATCAGGTGAACATGTCTTGGATCTGTCAAGAACTGGCTCAATGTGTTCACAACAAAACATATGTCAGGTCTCTTGTTCGTCAGGTAAATCAATGATCCAATCATCTGACAATATATTGTGGCCTCAACTGACTCTGATGAAGCATCACAAAGTAGCTTCAAGTTTGATGCAATGGGTGTGGCTATTTCATTGTAATCCATCGTCCCAAATCTCTTTAGGATCTCTATTATACAACTCCCTAGACCAAGGAAGACCCCATTTGTACTCTGCCACACCTCCATACCTAGAAAATAATGCATCATGCCCAATTCCTTCATCTCGAACTCGGCAAAAAGCTTCCTCTTTTCATCTTTAATGAGTTTCTCTTTGCCTATTAGTAATAGGTCAACGACATATAGCAGGAGCATCACTGGTTTTCCACCTTCAACCTTGAAGCAAAGGTTGGGATTTTCTTTACTCTCAGTAAAACCTAGGGCCATCATTAAGTTGTTCATCCCGCTGTACGATGCCGAACCTGAGGATATTTTGTAGTCACTCCCTCTGAAGTGGAGTATCATTCTCCCTCTGCCTTTCATGCTATATGTATCGAAACATTCTTTACTGGAGTGACAAGTACATTTCTTTGCTACTGATCTTCTATGTATCCATCTAGTGTCACTGGATACCACGATCCTTTATCTTGATCTTTGTTGAAAACTTCTTCTTGCACCCATATGTGAGCTTGTCATCCTCTATAGGCTTTCATCTTCAACCTTGTAGCAAAGGTTAAGATCTTCATCACCCTAGGTGATTTTCAAGTTCCTCATGTAATTGTATGTGTTGTACAAGGCCTTCTTTAATTTGCACACATGAGTCTGTATGTCATGTGTCTCAATTCCCAGTGGCTGCTCTACGTACACTTCTTGCTCGACTACACCATTCAAGAATGTTGTCTTGATGTCATCTGGTGTATCTCCCATGACACACTTGCATGTATGGATCTAATGAAGTGTACATCGCAACTGGTGCAAATGTCTCCTCGTAGTCTATGCCTTCTTTCTATGAGAAGCCTTGTGCTATAAATCTTGCCTTGTATCTCACGATGCTGCCATCTACTACATGCTATATTTTGTAGATGCATATGGATGACACTACGGAATTACCTTTAGGTCTCAACACGACGTCCTAGACATCATTCCTCTTGATCAAGTGGTACTCTTGATCACAGTATGCTTCCCTTTCTTCTTGGATACTTCTTCATAGCTGGAAGGATTTGCATCAATGATGTCGCTTAATAGTGTCACATAACTAAAGTGTGTATGAGGCCTCTTTATTTCTTTGGAAGTCTCATCATACTATTCTTCATCTTGGACGATTTCTCATGCCCAAGGTGGTCTTCATCTCTTGAGGTGGATATACCGTTCTCTTTAGATTCTTTTGAAGCTCTTTCTTTCGGCACAGTGTCTTTGACCCAGGAATCTTCAAGTTCCTCTTCTGAATTGTCATTACTTGTTCTTTGGAATGATCTACAAGTCAAGTTCAGTTTCATGATTAGAAATGTCTCATAATTTCCAAAACATATTAATACTGACAAATATAGGTCACATAGTCATGCAACTATTTTAGCCAATGCTATGACATTCATTCATATACCATACACACACAATAACTTCTAGATTCCTTCCACCCCAATGTTATTAAGAGTGTGTACTACTCCTAATATGCCAGCAAATAGGTTTCAATCTAGATGAGTAGCAATGGAATATTGTATACCATCATTGACTTCTTACCCATCATGTGCAATCCAGTAGTATAAATGCAAATATTCAAACATGCATAACACATGAACTGAATATAAACAAATGCACAACAAAACAATATCATGAAATGGCAATTGAATACTTATCTTTATTTAATTGGTGGGTATACTCCTTATTGAGCCTTCAATTTCATCATCTTCTTCATTCACAATTGCATCATTTCTTATCCAAATGCTAAGATGGATAAGAGGTTCTTCAAGAGTTGAGTCCTTCAAATTCCTCATCGCTTGAGGGATTTTCTTTGAATCGTGAGAGCTTGATCTTCAGTTGTTCCCATATTATCTTCTCTTATTATGAGTTGAGCTTCTTCTTATGTGCACTCTTCCCAGAGTCTGCTGAAGGTAATTAAGTTCCTTCTGGCACATATTCCTCGAATGAATGACTCTCATGATCTTGGGAAGTCATTCAAGGTGGTCATAACAATCTCTTATTCTTCTTCGATTGCTTCGTCATAGCATTGAACACTTACTTTTTGTGTCTTCAAGGATGACACATGAGGGATGAGATGATCTTTAATGGAATCTGCAATGATTCTCTTGGCTCTATCCTTAACCTCATCACCCTCTAGCTCTTAGAACTTCCTTACCGAAATACTTATTCAAGTCATTTTCTTCAAGGATCACAGAGGTCCTATAATTCCATACTTGAAAGTTGTCAGCTTCACCAAGCTTGTCATCAAGCTAGGTGTGATTAGTCATTTTGAAACGAGAACCTCAAATGTAAATATAAAAAAAATTGATCTTACCCATTTGAAGTGTCCGACCTAGTTTTGAAGCTGGATGAGCTAGGGTTTGTTAGAGAAACCCTAATTTTTCAAATTGGAATTTCAAAATTCTGATTAGACATAAATACTGTCCTCTTCAAGGTGAGCTGTCCAATGTACTTCTTTTCTGAAAACAGTGGTGGGAATCTCTGGAAATAGTAAGCCCCAGTTTTCCAATTTATTCTACGAAAATGTCTGAAATTGATTCTGCTGTATCTCCTAAGTTTCAAATTCTTATAGTTTGAAACTTGTCAATGAGATATCCTGATATGTTGTCTTTCCAAACCCACAGGTTATAGTAGAAATGGATTCTCCAAGTGGGAATTATTCTGATTTTCCCAAGGTGACTGTTTTGGGGACTGTTCAACATAACGAACTTGTACGTATTGCCACGTGTCACTATTTCACATTCTGGGTCTGAAAAGTGTAATACAAAAATGATAGTCCATGGCCTACCTGCAACATCTCGATAAATTTCATTTGAGCCTTCCTAGCCCGAGATATAAAAAATCTCCCTAGGTCACCTGTTTATGACTGAATTCTGGAGGAGGCTCGAACCCTGATTTGGAGGAACCATATCTCCTGAAGTATAGCGAATATGAACCTAAAACTTTTACAGAAGGTAAAAAGAGAATTTATGTCCATTCTGTAAAAGTTTTGACTTTTGATCCTTCTCCAATATCTCGTTATAGAAAAAGTTCTAGAATGACTAATTTCAATCTTCTAGGGGTTTCAGGCATGGAACCCTAATTTCCATTAGCTTCCATTGTAGCTGTATTTCAACTACATAGTGAAACTTCTCTGATTCAGAAACTGCTACCACCAACAGATGTGGCCTAGTGAGGTGAGTTATCCTAGCCCTATTTTCTTGATGATCTGTGGAGAGAACACCTTCAACTAGGAAGTCCTAGTTCTCGTAGCTACATAGTGCCTTCTTTTAGAGAGGCTTTGATACCATGTTAGTTTTTCTTAAGATCCGATTTGATTATCTAGGATCCTTATCTTAAGGAATAACAAGTACAAAAAAATGCATAAGATATAAAATATACACAAGACATAAATATTTTCATCGGGGAAACCATAAAGGAGAAAACCCTGCAAACTTCTTCAGAATAGTAAGATGATCAAAAGCAGTAATAATAAATGTTCAGCGTCGACTATATTTCTCTCCTCATTTGACTGTCTCTCTCTCTCTCATGCACCATAGAGAGTGTGTGATGTGTGTATAAATGAGGGATAGAACCTCCCTATTATACCCTTTCAAGTCACTGGCCAATTATAAAACTTGAGCCTTATACATGTCATCTCACATCGGGCCCACTTCTCCTAAAGAGACCACAATTACATATTACATGATGTTAAACTGGGGACTATTGCCCTGACTTGTAACGAAGGTTGTACCTTAGGATCTAGACAAAATTTAGACATCCTGTAAAGGGGTAACGCACATCCCCAATGGGGGTAAAACAACATACAATGATAATATACATCAGAATATCTTCTGAAGTTATAAATACATCAACAGGTCCACATGCACCCAATGTCCATCCATGATGTATCCTAGGTACTAAATTCTCTCCATGTTAAATGAGCATTTCTCTAAATTGGCGTATAACTTGCATTGTCTCAAGGGGCTTAAGACCTGATGAATGTGGTGAAAATGTTCTACCGAAGTTTTGCTAAAGATGAGGATTTGCTCTAGATACACGACCACAGAGGAGTTTGTAAACAAAAACAATATATCGTCCATCATCCTCATGAATGTTGTTGGAGCATTAGTCAATCCAAAAGACATGACCAACCACTCAAAATGTCCTCATTTAGACTTAAAAGCTATCTTCCATGCACCAATTTTGCTTGATTGAGATTTGGTGGTATCCTAACTAAAGATCAATCTTACGGAAGAACTTGGAAACCCTAATCTGATCAAGAGGATCATAAATATAAGAAATTGGGTATCAATTCTTGACAGTGATATTGTTAAGGGATCTGTAACCAACACAAAGTCTCCATGTACCATCCTTTTTAAGTACCAACACAATCAGGCTCCCATTTGTGATTGGAAGATCCAGTCCCCTTCCTTCGACTCCTCTGATCATTTGGTTGGATATTTGCAGTTGTGATGGTGGCATTGGATTCTACATCAATGCTCTGCTTTCCTTTGTCCTTATCTGCATTAGAGTCCAATCCAGAGTTCGACTCTAAGGATTTCATCTCAGCCAAATGTTATTGCTTCGATTAACATTCATCAGTGTTGTGTCAGGAGCTTTTGTGTAACTCACACCACTTTCCAATGTCCTTCTTCAACTTCTTGTGTGTTTTGGACTGTTTGTTGTGAGTTTGGATATCCTTGCTTTCTCCTTTATTTTGTGAGTTAGGGCCACCTTTATCGGGCTTCTGAAGTGATTGATTTGCAAATCCAAACTCCCGCTTATTCTTCTGATTGAATTTTTGCTCAATTTTGACAACAAATCGATAAGCGACTCCCAGTGAGGAAATTTCTAGGAAAATCATCTATGTTTGGATGTATTTATGTAGGACATTGCATTACTTTAGGACCAAGTTCCATTAAGAGTCTTTGATACCTAGCTTTGATTGTAAGGTATGGAATATATTGGTAAACTCTAGCATCGTTTGGTCTCTTTCTTGCCACAAAGTTGTCCATCTCATTTATTCGTCATCATAGTTTTCGATCGAGTATAAATCCTCCTTAAGGGCATGGACAAAGGTTTCCCAAGTGGGTTTTGTACCAGATGTTGCAAACTCATCTCCAACATGATTGTCGCAGTAACTGTCCCATTGAAGCCATGATCCCATATTTACCTATTAAACTTAGTTTGCAGGTTGTTATATCATATGTTATATTTAAAGTTTGAGATATGTTTTAAGTTTACTTTTAATGAAGAATTACTACTACTTTAACAGTTTGAATAGGTAGATGTCTACTTTCATATTTCAGTGACTCTCAATTTTTTCATTAAATATTTTTTCCATGCCAAATCATATGGGTATTCATTTTTGTACTCAAATATTGCTAATATGCTTGGAACTATTAGGACCTAAGTACTTGGATTTTATTCCTAAATAAACTCACCTAAGATACACTCCAAAGATGTAAAACTCTGAACTATTGAAAAATTTAGGGGGGGAACTTAACAGATGGGATAATTTTTTAGGTTTTTTTCCAAGATTTGTAAATTTCCTTCTTTTTTTTTTCTAAAATTATTGAGCCAAGTTCCTAAGTATAAGATTTTTTACTCTAAACATCATAAAATTTGCCCAAAAACTATATAAAATCCTTATAAATATGAACCTTTTTAAAACAATATTACCAGAGTCCCAACTATATCTTAATTGGATGTTTTGAGCGATAGGTATGGTTTTCAAGGTTTTAGACATGATCAACAATGGAATCAATTGAACCTTAGGCCCTACATGAGGGTTGTAAGCATCTAAGGATATTCAAAATTATTTAAACAACTACACATGAGATCTTAGTGGTATTATAGTCAATTCCCATAAATAGTAATGATTTTATGGGGGCCCTTTCATGAACCATGATACTTACTTGGAACCATTAGCGCCTAAGTTCTTGGATCCTACTCATAAACACACTCACTAGAATCATCTGAGTTATTTCCACATGCCAATCATAAATACAATTAAAGTTCCTTCATTGCGTTTTAGGATGAAACATGTGCCTTAAAGGAATATGTGTTACAACCTATCATGTCAAAATCCTTTGCTATATCATAATTGGATGTTTTGAGCATTGAGCATGGTTTTGGAGGCTATAAACATGGTCATAAGGAAATAATTTCCTTAATCGCTACAAGAGGCTTGTAAATATATGATAATAGTAAGAATTATTCAAGCCACCATCCATGACCTCTTAAGAATTTTCTAGTTAGTGCCTAGAAATAAAATTTACACTATGGGGTTCCTTGCATGGACCATGATCCTTAGTTGGAATTGTTAGGATCTAAGTCCTTGAATCTTGCTCTTAAATGTACATTCACCCATGGTACATTGGAATCTTAAACACACTCACCAAGGTACATTGGAATCTTAAACACACTCACCCAAGGTACATTGGAATTGCATGAGTTATTCTCATATACCACTCATAAGTACAAATAATTTTCCCTGAATAGGGACTTTGTTGGTTTTCCATATACCATTATTCATAGAAATCTCTTGCTCAATAAGGCCTAGTAGATAGTAATTTGCACGATGTAAGCATGACATTGAAATCTCTTGGAAGCGAGTTGGAGGATGCTATGATTATTTAGAACCTCATGCATGATCCATGATTACTAGAGGAACATCTTAGCACCCATCTCTCTAGGATTTTGGTCCACGACTATAGTCTAGACTATAAAATCCATTAAACCATCATAGATTTATCTTAAACCCAGAGAGAGATCCAATTTTTAGTGAGGAAAAAAATTATACCTCAAGATATTTGATCCCTCTTAGTTCTTGATATATCTAGGTTTAAAATCAAATCAATATAATATAATTTTTTTTTGTTTAAGCCTCATTTGGGTTTTTGCAGGAGAGGAGCCAAGTGCTCTAAATCCAAGTATGGGGGAGATGTTGTCAACCAAGTATGGGGCAGATGTCATAATGTAAGGTAACATAACATTACATTAGCAAAAATAAAAAGTATTTTCAAAATTTTATGTCAAATAAAATAAAAAATTGAAAATAATTTTAAAAATCTACGAGCGCCTCATAAAATAAAAAACTATGAAAAGTAATTAAGAAAATCTACGTGCCTCTATAAAATTGAAAAATAAACATGAATCTATCTAACAATGGAGGAATTAAATTTCTTAAGTTTAAAATTAAAAAATACATCTCGAGAAATTGGATCCCTTTCTATACTTGATAGATACAAGTTTGAGAACAACATGTTATATAACATTACACAACTTATGGATTACAAAATATCCCACACTGAATTATAAGCATCTCGTTAGTCTAGTAGCAATAACATTTTTTTGTGAATACATACACTCAAATTTTGGAGAATTGAGTTTAAAATTGCTGACAAAAAAATCTAGATCGTTGACATCGAATTTTCCACCCCAAACTCTTTATAAGCATCTATCAACATTGACAATCAAACAGGCTCTGTATTACCAATGGCACTCCTATTCATCGGTCTCTACTGATACGCACTCATTCAACACAGAAATTTGAAGCATTTATCATGTGCATTGCACCCATTTATTCCTTTAAATATAATTTAAGTTGGTATTCGGGTGCCACAATCTTCCATTTAGATTTACAAGTAGGAATCAAGTCACACATTTGTCATCATTAATAACATAAACAATAAACACAAATATAACTTTCTCATACATGTAGGTTCATAAATCCACAAATATAATTCTCTCAGTGGATTTGAGTTCAACGAATAATACGCAAATAAATATAAAACATGTCATAATGTAGTTTAGATATCGAAGTCACAAAATGGTGCATTACATACAACCATCCTTTGAGAAACTTCTTCCTAAAGTTACAGTTAAAAAGTGTGGAATAACCACAATGCACGGTCTCTATGTCCTCCCAAGTAGTAGGTCATGGGCTATACTTGTATTTATGGATCTTAAATTGGTCCACAACGCAATGCCTAACTTATTAGACCCTACAGACGAATATGAGTAATGGTTCGACCATCATGGTTCTCTCATTCGAAATCGGTGAGTCCTTCCAATTTAGTTCATGAGATTCATTAGCTATACAATGTTGTGATAATGATGCATGAAAAACATCACACGTTTTATGCAAATGGGGCAGTAGTGCAAGGCAATATGTAATGGTCCAATTCTTTCTATAATTTTAAATGTCCCTATTAATCAAGGTGACAACCTTGACACATTTCCAATGTAAGTAGTACTCTTATTATGACTAATATGAATAAAACCCCCATCTCCAACATTACAACTTCGGTTAGTTCTATATGCATTGACATGACCCTTATGCCCGCCATGTGCTTCCTTTAATCACTATCTAATCTAAACTACGTGCTCTTCCATCTCCTAAACTGGTTATGTTCCTATAATTACTTCATCTTCTAACCTATCCCAACTCAATAATGTCCTACATGGCCTTTTATATAGTTCTTAATAAGGTGGCACTCCAATTGAGTTGTAGTAATTGTTATTGGAAGCAAACTTCACCAAAGGTAATTATTTTTCTCAACGGGTCTATTGATCCATAAAATAAGTCCTAAGCATGTCTTTCATTACCTTGTTAACTCTTTCTACCCGCCCATCCATTTCAAGGTGATAAGTTCTGCTCAAGCTCAACCGAGTCCACAATGTTGATTGCAAACTTGTCCAAAACTTGGATGTAAACATGCCCCTTGTATGAGAATAAAAGGAGGTCTCGATCTTGGATCTTGAAATTGAGCAAGTGCCCACGAGACTAGGATCAATACCATAATTTGAGCCTTCTAATACCTCCTTGTTATTTAAATAATGAAAATCCCTAGCCCATGAGAAACAAATTTGCAAAGAATCTACATTGGCTTCTATACCATCCATAGCTAAAATTGCACCAAATAAAGGAGAAGGACAGGGGATAGATATTAGGGATAATTTGACTTACCAGTCTCCAAAAGAACTTCAGAGGCCATATTATCTTGAGAACCAAAAAACTACAGACTTAAAAGATTGTTCCTTCAACATCCTATGGAGGAATATACCTTCGAGTAGCCCTGAGAATCTCTTGCACTTGTACATTCAGTGCTCCCAAGTCCACTAATAGGGAACCAAGCCTCCAATAGAAATGATAAACTTAACCATATTCGATTCTAAAGGAAGGACATGAATTCCTTCTATTGATATATATATTGTTGTTGAAACAAGTTGAGGAGTAACCTAATGTGTATGTGATGTAATAATGCGGGCTCAGAGTGTGGCAATTGAAGGTCGAGTAAGTGTGGAATAAAAACCAATCTTCACTGTCTCGGAAACTTCTTGAATCTTACAATCTTGATGTGAAAACTGTTGTCCTAGCCTTGGGAAGGATGTGGGAGTGTCACCCCACCCCCCCTTTTATGTCTCAAGGTTTGTTTTATAATTTTTTTTTTGTATTCCTCAAACACATGCCTAACCAAATAAGAATGGATACACATAAAGGGGATATTGTAGTAATCTAATGGTTGTAAAAATATTGTGTTTTCTACCTCTACTTCTAGACAATCCACCAATCTGATCGATAAATACAAAGAGACTAAGACTCTCACAACTATCCTTTGAGAAAAATACTTAAATGAAGGGTCTACAAGCAGAGTTTTCCCAATTGTATTCCCTATATCCATGAGAAAGGTTTTATGACACAGTTCCACAGGAAATCTAGGAACCTTTACCTAGACACAAAACTTGTTCAAGACCTACCTCTAAGGGTCGAAATATGGGTACCATAATTTAAGTGTCATATATCAAGACCCCCACAACCAACGATCACCAAGAATGAACACATTATCTTTCTTAAACTTAAGTTTGAAATCAAACCACTCTCAAGTCATAATATAAAAAAGTAGGGTTATAATCCCGCAAGGGCTCCCAACATTCCTGTAATCAATGATTCAATGTGGATTTCACAATCTTGACCCTGAAGAAATTCCCTAGAAGTTGTTTTTTGGCATACTCCAAAATATTCTCTACTTCCAGATCTTCTCCAACTGTCATCCTAACCACACCCCTGTGTTTCTGCACTACCTTCTTTCATCTTTTCTAAGTAAATGAAGGAGTATGACCACCCTCCTTCACCAAAGAGGGTTCTTTTCCTCCGTAAAATTCCCCACAAAATTTTAGAGGAAAGAATATTTTTTTAAGCAACAAAATCTCATATTCCATAGGAACACCAAGTGATAGGTTGAAACTGCTTGGCTGGAAAATCTAAGGTTGATCGCAATAAATTGGAATGATGTAGAGTAAAAGCTCCCCAAGACTCTAGAAAACATGATATGGATTTTTTGGAGAATGAAATGAAAGAAACAATATAAAATGGAAACACACATACAAATATTTTGCAGGAAGAACAATAGTACAATAAAACCAAAATTCTATTAAAGAATGGGAAAACACTGTAAACTGCAAACCAATACAAACTAGCTCACATGGTGGTAGCCTATCTCTAAAAAGAGATGTGTAAGCTATGCTCATTCACAATATTTGATTACAAAGAGTCCACAAAGGGCCTTTTTATCATAAGCATAAAGAGGAAAAAACCATATATAAAATCCTAAAACCTAACCCTGGGAGATGAAATGCCAAAATTATTTGTGGGCCATAAGGTGGTTAGTTTATACATCAATTTCTTGAGTGCACAACTTTTATACAATCTTAATTAAGGCACTCGATAGATCATTGGAAAGAACCAATTGAGAGTTACAACTTTTGACTAGGGCCAAGGCAAGCAATGCCAATCCCAGGCCCCTCAATTGGCCAAAAAACCCTTTATTTGGGGCCTCAAAATGGCCTTAGAAGTTTGGGACTCGAAAAACTGTAGAAAATTGTAAAGAAGAAGGAGAATCATTGTAACTCAATGGAAAAAGTGGGTGGCTACAAATATCCACCTAGATCGGTCCTACCCCCTTAGGAAGCAATGGTCCCCTTTGCATCAAGTTCCTCCATTAGATGAGGAGACTTTTGTTGAATCTGACTCCTAATCATGAGCTGATTTCCCTGGTGAAGAAGTTTCCCTACTTTGACAACTCGATGTAGTTGGATGTTCTAATAACGAGTTCCCTTCATCTCAGTGTCCATTATTTGGTTGTATACCTTTGACGTGTCCAAGAGACATGGAAAATATGGTCGAATTAGCTCAACATTAAAGACAACTTGCAAGCCAATGAAACGAGGAATACTCGACTCAAAATCATTCTCACCCATAGCCTTGGTGATGGTGTAAGGCCCATATTGAAAGGGGAGAGTTTTTCAATGGGGCCCTATGAGGTGCTTTTTCTGTAAATGTAACCTGACCCTGTCACCACCTTGAAACTTATGTTGAACTCAATGCTGGTTATGTCACTACTTATAATTGGCATTGGACTTTTGTAAGCTATCATGAACTTTTTGTCGGATGTGTTGGATCCACTCAACAAATTTGGATGCTGGATCAAACTTAGTTTGAGCGTGAGAGATGGGGCTAATAGTTGGAACTCCAATCATACCCCAAAAGGGATATGGCTAATAGAGTTGTGAAGGGATTTGTTGCAGCTATGTTTAACATAAGGAAGGCTCTCATCCCAAGTGTGAGGATGTTTGTAGTTATACATTCTAAGGATATGCACAATCATCATGTTGACCACCTCTATCTGCCAGTCAGTTTTTAGGTGGAAGGAAAGTGATTTTGTTGGCTCGGTGTCCATCATCAACCATAGGCTGGACTAGAAGGTACTCAAGAACTTGGTGTCTCAATATGAAACAATGGTATGTGTAATGCCAAAATGACCCAAACACACTTGAAGAAGATCTTAGCAGTGGCCTCTATTGTGATGCTCCTACTACAAGGAGTTGAAATTACCATCTTAGAGGACCGGTCAACAACCAAAAACATACAATGATTTCCATGCTTGATTGAAGGCAAGTCGGGCATGTAGTCAATGGACACAAAATCCATGGGCCTTTTTGGAGTAGGCAATGGGGTGTACAATCCTTTCTTCTTGATGACACGAGTAGGGAATGGGGTAGGATTAGTGTCGAGCAAAGGCACCATTTTAGATCCTCAAAGGATTTATAGTGCGATGTGCCCCAAAAAAATTTGGGTTTATTTCTACCCTTGGTCATTTGGCTTAAGGGCTAAGCTATATGAGAGAACCTTAAAACTAAGCTGAGGTAAAATTTGGTGAAGTTCAAGAAGTTGTAGAGCTGTGTTAGAGTTGTTGGGAATGGTCAATGGTGAATGAATTGGAACTTGGTTGGGTCCACATGCACCCAATGTCCATATATGATGTATCCTAGGTATTAAATTCCCTCCATGTTAAATGATCATTTCTCCAAATTGGCGTATAACTTGTGTTGTCGCAAGGTGCTTAAGACCCGATGAATGTGGTGAAAATGTTCCACCGAAGTTTTGCTAAAGATGAGGATGTCCTCTAGATACACAACCACATAGGAGTTTGTAAACAACAACAAGATATCGTACATAATCCTCATGAATGTTGTTGGAGAATTAGTCAAGCCAAAAGGCATGACCAACCACTCAAAAATTCATTATTTATACTTAAAAGTTGTCTTCCATCCATCAATTTTGCTCGATTGGGACTTGGTGGTATGCTAACTAAAGATCAATCTTATTGAAGAACTTGGAAACCTTAATTCGATAAAGAGGATCATAAATATAAAAATTGGGTATCGATTCTTGACAGTGATATTGCCAAGGGCTCTATAACCAACACAAAGTCTCCATGTGCCATCCTTTTTAAGTACCAACACAATTGGGCTCCCACAAGGTGAGGATCTTGGTGGAATGTGGACTTTTTGGATGAGATATTGAATATGATGATTAATTTCCCCATTATCCAAAAGAGAGCACCTATAATCTAGGTCATTAATTAGGCAAAGGAGCACCAGGTATTAGATCAATTGAATGTTTAACCTTGAAGTGTGGAGGCACCGCTTTAGGTGATGCAAATATATATTTGTATTATTCTACAATCGTGTTCACATGCTTCTATTGTTTAGAAAGACCTTATGTTGAGGTTGTGGCAACTATAGTGACCTTCCATCCACCTTCTGACTTAACCATTTCCCAATCCAAAAGATTACCTTTTGACACTGCTTTGCCAAAATCAAGGAAATTGCAGTAATTGGAACTACTTCTAGTACCTTGTGGAGCTATCCTCCCAAAGAAACAATGACATTACAGGGTCTAGAATCATAAACAACATGGTGTTTCCATATATATATTTGTCCTAAAAGAACATCACAAACTTCAAGTTGGGTGACAACACATGGTACCTCATCTTGGAAGGGCTTGATGTCATAGGATAGGCGACATTGTTGATTGACACAATTGTCTCACCCTTTGATCAATCAACCAATGGCGTATGGTTGGGGTTGAGGAGTTGTCATCAACTTCAATATTTTGATGACCTTGGCTAAGGTCAGGTTCTTATAGCTACCATTGTCAACACAAAATGTAGCGGAGTCTCCTTCACACACATTTGAGAGTGGAAGATCCACTCCCCTTCCTTCGACTCCTCTGATCGTTTGGTTGGATATTTGCAGTTGTGATGGTGGCATTGGGTTCTGAATAAATTATTTTCTTTCCTTTGTCTTTATTTGCATTAGAGTCCAATCCAGAGTTCAACTCTAAGGATTGCATCTCAGCCAAATGTGATTGCTTCAATTAACATTCATCATTATTGTGCCAAGAGATTTTGTGTAACTCAAACCACTTTCCAATGCCCATTCATCACTTGATGGGGTAGGAGGATCTATTGGATTATATTAGGTTGTTTCCTGATCCAAACTCTCTATGTCCTTGTCTTCTAGTTCCTTCTTTCTTAACTCTTCATCTTCTTGAGCAACTTCCTTTTGCAATCTTTCTTCTAATTCCCTTTGTAGCCTTTCTTCCTCTTCCTTTTGAAGTCGTTATTCTTTTGATTTCTGTCGTGATTTCTCTTACTCTACCTTTTTCCTTTGAGCATCTTCGACTAATTTTTTCTTTCTCAGCTTCTTCCACAAGATTTCGAGCATCTTCTTCTCGTTTCTTAGTAGCTTCTTCCTGTTGTTTCTGCTGTTCTGTGCTGCTGCTGCTACCTTTGCCTCTTGTAGTGCTGATCTTGTTTTTGAACCGGTTACTCAAGGCAGTCATATTGTAGGAATTTCTATATGTCTCCTCATCTTTGTCAAAATGATGGGAGTATTCAAAATGTACTCCTACAAACACACAATGTTTTGCAACCTTGGCATAGGCCTCATTCATGCGGAAACACTTTTCCCCGAAGTGGAAACCTTCTAGATCCTTTACAAATCCTGGTGCACTTTTTAAATTTGTGAATTTATAGCTTCCAATGCAAAATGGTAGTGGTGGGAAGACTGCTTTCTTCATGTCGAATAAGAAATTTCCAAACCCATCTATAAAAAATTGTCTCATTGCCTCCTTATGGACTACATAATGAGTGGTGTATCTTGGAAACAATGATGGAGCTTGATATCCTACATACATCCTTAGATAGGTTCCCTCCTTGGAGGAGTAATAGTCCTTGTATGCACATATGACCTCCATGGATCCTTCTGACAAACAATCGTGTTCCTTGACAAAGATAAGCTCAGTTAGAGGCATCAGATAATCCTCACATATCATCTTGTAGTAACTTGAGTATTTGTGAGCCCATAGAATTTTATATGTGACATATACAGGAGTGTTGGTGTGATCCCAATCACAATTCAACTTTGGGAATTTGTGTAGGCATAAGATACAATCAATCAAATAAGATTCCATGTAAAATTCTGACTTTCTTTGAGTTATGCCTCCTTGTGCAACGACTATACACGACGATGAGTTGTTTGCTACAATATATTCCACGTTAAAAATGGTGCCCTACATGGCCACATGGTATATCAATGGGATCCAACTCATCTTGTAGAATTTCCCATTTTCCCGGCCAAAGATTCTATTTAGCATCAACGCTATGATCCTAGAGGGGGTGCGTAAACTAGTAGTCTCATACTCGCCAGTGGCTTTCTGGCGTAGTTTCTTTCCTGCTACCATCATCCACTTAGCACATTCAAAGACATCTATGTTCACATTTTCACCCATTCATCCGTCATCATAGTTTGTGGAGTGGGTAGTTTGCAAGCCCTGGTTATATATGTAGGGGTGAAGGAAGAAATTTCTTGTCCTTTAGCGTTGGAAATGATCATAGTGGATGAATTTGCTCAAGGTATGATCCATTCGATTACCTCAGCATAGGGGAAGAGCTCGGGATACGTGGCTTTCTTTGTGATACCTAATTTTCTTATGTTTACATATAAAAGTATATCTTCTAGGCCTACATCTGATACATTCTGGTTCTTGATCATAAGTATTTGACTTCACTGAAACTCCTATTCAGCCCCCGTGACAGCTTTCACGTCTTCGTAAATGATCTCCATTCTGGGAAAAACCTCCAAGTTCTGAGTTCTCCTCGGTGACCTTGGCCTTCTTCTTTCCACCCTTCTTTGGCATGTTGTGATGTGAGGACTAAAGTTGTAACATGATCACATCAAGATATGTCTTAGTGATAATGTGATCGAAATAGCATGCATTTATATCAATAGTAAATACTGAATTGAGAAGATAATGTTAATATTGCAAGATACCAATGAAAAACTTAGATAACAAATCATGGTTTTTTTCAAACAAGTAGAATTGCAGTTAATGTTTATTATGATGGAGGATAACAAAGATGTATTTACTAGTTCATCCTTGGCCACTCAAAAGTAACTCTGTGATGTAGAGAAATCTCTTTCAAAAATTATCTAGTCATTTTCACTTACAACTAGGGTATATATTAGGTTAAAACTTGAATGAAACTTATCAATATAGGTGTAGGTGTCTCTTTGGGAGAGAGATATTTGGTTCTTTTAAACATTAATCCTAACCATCTGCAAACTTTATGATCTCTATTCATTAGGATTTAACACACTAAAACAATGAGACATCTTTTCACAGATTTTCTTCAATAGTGAGAAAACAATCAGAAAAACGTGGCAAAGGATTTTTACTTCGAAGCCGGGGCATCTTGGGGAAACTTGCAACCCTATTTTGACCTAAAAATCCCACAAAAGCTTCTTGATCCATAGTGTCATCCCTAAAGGAAAAAAGGATGCAATCGAATACCATCTAAAAGGAAACCCTAGGCCAAAACTTTGAGATGTGGCGGTACCTGAAGTGAGAATCCACTGACTGTTCCCCTATCACCGCATATAAAAATAAACCAGATAAGGCGCAGTCGGTGAAACATTCGTGCTGCCGCAACTTCATCAGCAAAACCCTAGAGGTTCGATAGACCCATATGTATGGATTGAAAGACCAAATCAAATGTAGCAATGAAGGCGGGCACAAAAATTATCACGACCGAGCGAGTAGGCTAGGAAAAGCTCAGTGATGCCAAGGGTTCTATCACAACTGGACTAGGGATACCTTTGGCGGTTGGTCGATCAAAATAGAACCCTATGGGTTGGGGGTTTGATTTTAAAACCACGACCGTAGATGGTGACAATTAAAAACCTAACAACATAACCCTAAATCCCCGCTCCATTGTTCTTTCAAGCCATTTTTAACACAACATAGCACGAAGATAAGGTTTTAGGCCTACCTGGTGAACACTGGCGAGGGTATGGTGCTTAGCACAACAATCCGTAGGCTCCAAGTGGTGAAAGTTGAATGGATGTGTCCAAAACAGAGTGAATCAGAATAGTCGATAAAAACCTCACCGGGCTTATATAAACAAAAGTTGAACTAGGAATAAATGCAGTCGTTGGGGTAATAAACATTGCGCTGGTGAAAACGGTGTTTTGGCGCCTACAACTTAAACCCCATCAGAAACCTTTAACGAGTTGGTGTGAAAAAAAAGTTATCTATGATAGTGTTGGTTGGACATACAAAATCCTATTGACACCATTAGCAGACACTTGTCAAATCCTGCTGAAAAAGAACGTCGAAAAACTCCCAAAATAGTCTCAATAGGCAGTGAAAACTAAGTTTTGTTGAGCATGTCAGCTGCAAAACGTGAGTTCTTTCGATATTGTCACTAAAAATCGACAGGAAATTCTGAAAAACGGACATTGGAAAAACCCATAAAAATCTTTTGAAGAAAAACTGTTGGCAAGGAGAGTTAAGTTTCGCCGAACCCGTCGGCTGTGAAGGATGAGTTTCGCCGACACCATCTTCAAAAATTGGTGAAAAATTCCGATTAACTTAAGAAAATACTCTGATAAATCACATCGGCGAGCAAACATAAGTTTTTCCAATAGCGTCAGCTCAAAAACCTGAGTTTCACCGATGTTGTCAGTGGAAACTCACAAAAAAATTCCAACAAAGACTTAGGTTTTGGGAAAAAATCAGCTAGAATACATCAGATGGAAAGATTGAGTTCTTTCGACATGTCGGCTCAAATCGATGACTTCTTCCGACACATCGAAAGAAAAAGATGAGTTTTAACTTAGTGAAATTTTTTTTCTGACTTGTTCAAATAAAATCTAAGTGATGGAAATAAAAAATCAAGGAGTAGTACTAGTCTAAGAAAGGCTGAAAACTTAAAATTCTAAGGAGGGGTCGAAAAAATGTAAATTTTTTTAATGAGGTGGTTGCAGCAGCAACAGTACCTCAGGATATGCTTTGCGGCAATCAGCTGAACATGTCTTGGATCCGTCAAGAATTGGCTCAATGTGTTCACAACAAAACATATGTCAGGTCTCGTGTTCGTCAGGTAAATCAATGATCCAATCATCTGACGATATACGGTGGCCTCAACTAACTCTGATGAAGCATCACAAAGTAGCTTCAAGTTCAATGCCATGGGTGTGGCTATTTCATTGTAATCCATCATCCCAAATCTCTTTAGGATCTCTATTATACAACTCCCTAGACCAAGGAAGACCCCATTTGTACTCTGCCACACCTCCATACCTAGAAAATAATGCATCATGCCCAATTCCTTCATCTCAAACTCAACAACAAGATTCCTCTTTTCATCTTTAATGAGTTTCTCTTCGCCTATTAGCAATAGGTCAACGACATATAGGAGGAGCATCACTGGTCTTCCACCTTCAACCTTGAAGCAAAGGTTGGGATTTTCTTTACTCTCAGTAAAACCTAGGGCCATCATTAAGTTGTTCATCCCACTGTACGATGCTGAACTTGAGGATATTTTGTAGTCACTCCCTCTGAAGTGGAGTATCATTCTCCCTCTGCCTTTCATGCTCTATGTATCGAAACATTCTTTACTGGAGTGACAAGTAGATTCCTCTGCTACTGATCTTCTATGTATCCATCTAGTGTCACTGGATACCAAGATCCTTTATCTTGATCTTTGTTGAAAACTTCTTTTCGCACCCATCTGTGAGCTTGTCATCCTCTATAGGCTTTCATCTTCAACCTTGTAGCAAAGGTTAAGATCTTCATCACTCTAGGTGATTTTCAAGTTCCTCATGTAATTGTATGTGTTGTACAAGGCCTTCTTTAATTTGCACACATGAGTCTGTATGTCACGTGTCTCAATTCTCGGTGGCTGCTCTACGTACAATTCCTCCTCGACTACACCATTCAAGAATGTTGTCTTGATGTCATCTGGTGTATCTCCCATCACGCACCTGCATGTATGGATCTAATGAAGTGTACATCGCAACTGGTGCAAATGTCCCCTCGTAGTCTATGCCTTCTTTCTGTGAGAAGCCTTGTGTTATAAATCTTGCCTTGTATCTCACGATGCTGCCATCTACTGCATGCTAGATTTTGTAGATCCATATTGATGACACTACGGAATTACCTTTAGGTCTCAACACGACATCCTAGACATCATTCCTCTTGATCAAGTGGTACTCTTGATCACAGTATGCTTCCCTTTCTTCTTGGATACTTCTTCATAGCTGGAAGGATCTGCATCAATGATGTCTCTTAATAGTGTCACATAACTAAAGTGTGTATGAGGCCTCTTTATTTATTTGGAAGTCTCGTCATACTATTCTTCATCTTGGATGATTTCCCATGCCCAAGGTGGTATTCATCTCTTGAGGTGGATCTACCGTTCTCTTTAGATTCTTCTGAAGCTCTTTCTTTCGGCACAGTGTCTCTGACCTAGGAATCTTCAAGTTCCTCTTCTGAACTGTCATTACTTGTTCTTTGGAATGATCTACAAGTCAAGTTAAGTTGCATGATTAGAAACGTCTCATAATTTCCAAAACATATTAATACTGACAAATACATGTCACATAGTCATGCAACTATTTTAGCCAATGCTATGACATTCATTCATATACCGTACACACACATTAACTTCTAGATTCCTTCCACCCCAATGTTATTAAGAGTGTGTACTACTCCTAATATGCCAGCAAATAGGTTTCAATCTAGATGAGTAGAAATGGAATGTTTTACAACATCATTGACTTCTTACCCGTCATGTGCAATCCAGTAGTATAAATGCAAATATTCAAACATGCATAACACATGAACTGAATATAAACAAATGAACAACAAAACAATATCATGAAATGGCAATTGAATACTTATCTTTATTTCTTTGGTGCGTAGACTCCTTCTTGAGCCTTCAACTTCATCATCTTCTTCATTCACAATTGCATCATTTCTTATCCAAATGCTAAGATGGATAAGAGGTTCTTCAATAGTTGAGTCCTTCATATTCCTCATCGCTTGAGGGATCTTCTTTGAATCGTGAGAGCTTGATCTTCAGTCGTTCCCATATTATCTTCTCCTATTATGAGTTGAGCTTCTTCTTGTGTGCACTCTTCCCAAAGCCTGCTGAAGGTAATCAAATTCCTTTTAGCACACATTCCTTGAATGAATGACTCCCATGATCTTGGGAGGTCATTCAAGGTGGTCATAAAAATCTCTTATTCTTCTTCGATTGCTTCATCATAGCATTGAACACTTACTTTTTGTGTCTTCAAGGATGACACATGAGGGATGAGATGATCTTTAATGGAATCTGCAATGATTCTCTTGGCTCTATCCTTAGCCTCATCTCCCTCTAGCTCTTAGAACTTCCTTACCGAAATACTTATTCAAGTTATTTTCTTCAAGGATCACAGAGGTCCTATAATTCCATACTTAAAAGTTGTCAGCTTCACCAAGATTGTCATCAAGCTAGGTGTGATTAGTCATTTTGAAATGAGAAACTCAAATGTAAATATAAAAAAAATAGATCTTACCCATTTGAAGTGTCCGACCTAGTTTTGAAGCTGGATGATCTAGGGTTTGTTAGAGAAACCCTAATTTTTCAAATTGGAATTTCAAACCTCTAATTAGACATAAATATTGTCCTCCTCAAGGTGAGCTATCCAATGTAATTATTTTCTGAAAACAGTGGTGGGAATCTCTCGAAATAGTAAGCCCCAGTTTTCCAATATCTTCTACAGAAATGTCTGAAATTGATTCTGCTGTATCTCCCAAGTTTCAAATTCTTATAGTCTGAAAACGCTCAATCAGATATCCTGATATGTTGTCTTTCTAACCCCACAGGTTAGAGTAGAAATGGATTCTCCAAGTGGGACTTATTCTGATTTTCCCAAGGTGACTATTTTGGGGACTGTTCAACATAACGAACTTGTACATACTGCCACGTGTCACTATTTCACATTCTGGGTCTAAAAAGTGTACTACAAAAACTATAGTCGATGGCCTACCTGAAACATATTGATAAATTTCATTTGAACCTTCCTAGCCCGAGATATAAAAAATCTCCCTAGGTCCCCTATTTATGACTGAATTCTGGAGGAGGTTTGAAGGAACCATATATCCTGAATTATAGCGAATATGAACCTAAAACTTTTACACAAGGTAAAAAGAGAATTTATCTTCATTCTGTAAAAGTTTTGACTTTTGATCCTTCTCCAATATCTCGTTATAGAAAAAAGTTCTAGAATGACTAAATTCAATCTTCTAGGGGTTTTAGGCATGGAACCCTAATTTCCATTAGCTTCCATTGTAGCTGTATTTCGGCTACAAAGTGAAACTTCTCTGATTCAGAAAATGCTACCACCAATAGATGTGCCCTAGTGAGGTGAGTTATCCTAGCCCTATTTTCTTGATGATCTGTGGAGAGAACACCTTCAAATAGGAAGTCCTAGTTCTTGTAGCTACATAGTGCCTTGTTTTAGAGAGGCTTTGATACCATGTTAGTTTTTCTTAAGATCTGATTTGATTATCTAGGATCCTTATCTGAAGGAATAACAAGTACAAAAAAATGCATAAGATATAAAAGATACACAAGACATAAATATTTTCATCGGGGAAACCATAAAGGAGAAAACCCTGCAAAATTCTTCAAAATAGTAAGATGATCAAAAGCAATAATAATAAATGTTCAACGTCGACTATCTTTCTCTCCTCCTTTGAATGTCTCTCTCTCTCATGCACCTTAGAGAGTGTGTGAGGTGTGTATAAATGAGGGAGAGCACCTCCCTATTATACCCTTTCAAGTCACTGACCAAATATAAAACTTGAGCCTTATACATGTCATCTAACATCGGGCCCACTTCTCCTAAAGAGACCACAATTACATATTACATGATGTTAAATTGGGAACTATTGCCCTGACTTGTAACGAAGGTTGTACCTTAGGGTCTAGACAAAATTTAGACATCCTGTAAAGGGGTAACGCACATCCCCAATGGGGGTAAAACAACATACAATGATAATATACATCAAAATATCTTCTGAAGTTATAAATACATCAACAGGTCCACATGCACCCAATGTCCATCCATGATGTATCCTAGGTACTAAATTCTCTCCATGTTAAATGAGCATTTCTCTAAATTGGCGTATAACTTGCGTTGTCGCAAGGGGCTTAAGACCTGATGAATGTGGTGAAAATGTTCTACCAAAGTTTTGCTAAAGATGAGGATTTGCTCTAGATACACGACCACAGAGGAGTTTGTAAACAAAAACAATATATCGTCCATCATCCTCATGAATGTTGTTGGAGCATTAGTCAATCCAAAAGACATGACCAACCACTCAAAAAGTCCTCATTTAGACTTAAAAGTGATCTTCCATGCACCAATTTTGCTTGATTGAGACTTGGTTGTATCCTAACTAAAGATCAGTCTTACGGAAGAACTTGGAAACCCTAATTCGATCAAGAGGATCATAAATATAAGAAATTGGGTATCAATTCTTGACAGTGATATTGTTAAGGGATATGTAACCAACATAAAGTCTCCATGTACCATCCTTTTTAAGTACCAACACAATCAGGCTCCCATTTGTGATTGGAAGATCCAGTCCCCTTCCTTCGATTCCTCTGATCATTTGGTTGGATATTTGCAGTTGTGATGGTGGCATTGGCTTCTGCATCAATGATCTGCTTTCCTTTGTCCTTATCTGCATTAGAGCCAGAGTTCGACTCTAAGGATTTTATCTCAGCCAAATGTTATTGCTTCGATTAACATTCATCAGTGTTGTGCTAGGAGCTTTTGTGTAACTCACACCACTTTCCAATGTCCTTCTTCAACTTCATGTGTGGTTTGGACTGGTTGTTGTGAGTTTGGATATCCTTGCTTTCTCCTTTATTTTGTGAGTTAGGGCCACCTTTATCAGGCTTCAGAAGTGATTGATTTGCAAATCCAAACTCGCACTTATTCTTTTGATTGAATTTTTACTCAATTTTGACAACAAATCGATAAGCGACTCCCAGTGAGGAAATTTCTAGGAAACTAATCTATGTTTGGATATATTTATGTAGGACATTGCAGTACTTTAGGACCAATTTCCATTAAGAGTCTTTGATAACTAGCTTTGAGTGTAAGGTATGGAATATATTGGTAAACTCTAGCATCGTTTGGTCTCTTTCTTGCCACACATTTGTCCATCTCATTTATTCGTCTAGTAGCAATAACATTTTTTTGTGAATACATACACTCAAATTTTGGAGAATTGAGTTTAAAATTGCAGACAAAAAAGCTAGATCGTTGACATCGAATTTTCCGCCCCAAACTATTTCTAAGCATCTATCCACGTACCACAATCTTCCATTTAGATTTACAATTTGGAAGCAAGTCACACTTTTATCATCATTAATACGATAAACAATAAACTTAAACATAACTTTCTCATATAGGTAGGTTCAGAAATCCACAAATATAATTTTCTCAATCGAGTTGACTTCAACGAATACTAAGCAAATAAATATAAAACAGGTCATAATGTAGTTTAGATATCAAAGTCACAAAATGGTGCATTACATACAACCATCCTTTGAGAAACTTCTTCCTAAAGTTACAGTAAAAAAGTGTGGAATAATCACAATGCACGGTCTCTATGTCCTCCCAAGTAGTAGGTCATGGGCTATACTTGTATTTATGGATCTTAAATTGGTCCACAACGCAATGCCTAAATTATCAGACCCTACAGTCGAATATGAGTAATGGTTCGACCATCATGGTTCTCTCATTCGAAATCGGTGAGTCCTTCCAATTTAGTTCATGAGATTCATTAGCTATACAATGTTGTAATAATGATGCATGAAAAACATCACAAGTTTTATGCAAATGGGGCAGTAGTGCAAGGCAATATGTAATTGTCCAATTCTTTCTATAATTTTAAATGTCCCTATTAATCAAGGTGACAACCTTGACACATTTCCAATGTAAGTAGTACTCTTATTATGACTAATATGAATAAAACCCCCATCTCCAACATTACAACTTAGGTCAGTTCTATATGCATTGACATGACTCTTATGCCCGCCATGTGCTTCCTTTAATCACTTTCTAATCTAAACTACGTTCTCTTCCATCTCCTAAACTGGTTATGTTCCTATGATTACTTCTTCTTCTAACCTATCCCAACTCAATAATGTCCTACATGGCCTTTTATATAGTTCTTAATAAGGTGGCACTCCAATTGAGTTGTAGTAATTGTTATTGGAAGCAAACTTCACCAAAGGTAATTATTTTTCTCAATGAGTCTATTGATCCATAAAATAAGTCCTAAGCATGTCTTTCATTACCTTGTTAACTCTTTCTACCCGCCCATCCATTTCAAGGTGATAATTTCTACTCAAGCTCAACCGAGTCCACAATGTTGATTGAAAACTTGTCCAAAACTTGAATGTAAACATGCCCCTTGTATGAGAATGAAAGGAGGTCTCGATCTTGGATCTTGAAATTGAGCAAGTGCCCTCGAGACTAGGATCAATACCATAATTTGAGCCTTCTAATACCTCCTTGGTATTTAAATAATGAAAATCCCTACCCCATGAGAAACAAATTTTCAAAGAATCTACATTGGCTTCTATACCATCCATAACTAAAATTGCACCAAATAAAGGAGGAGGATAGGGGATAGATATTAGGGATAATTTGACTTACCAGTCTCCAAAAGAAATTCAGAGGCCATATTACCTTGAGAACAAAAAAACTACAGACTTAGAAGATTGTTCCTTCAACATCCTATGGAGGAATATACCTTTGAGTAGCCCTGAGAATCTCTTGCACTTGTACATTGAGTGCTCTGAAGTCCATTAATAGGGAACCCAAGCCACCAATAGAAATGATAAACTTAACCATCTTTGATTCTAAAGGAAGGACATGACTTCCTTCTATTGATATATATATTGTTGTTGAACCAAGTTGGGGAGTAACCTAATGTGTATGTGATGTAATAATGCGGGCTCAGAGTGTGGCAGTTGAAGGTCGAGTAAGTGTGGAATAAAAACCAATCTTCACTGTCTCGGGAAGTTCTTGAATCTTACAATCTTGATGTGGCAACTGTTGGCCTAGCCTTGGGAAGGATGTGGGAGTGTCACCCCACTCCCCCTTTTATGTCTCAAGGCTTGTTTTATAATTTTTTTTTTGTATTCCTCAAACACATGCCTAACCAACTAAGAATGGATACACATAAAGGGGATATTGTAGTAATATAATGGTTGTAAAAATATTGTGTTATCTACCTCTACTTCTAGAGAATCCACCAATCTGATCGATAAATACAAAGAGACTAAGACTCTCACAACTATCCTTTGAGAAAAATACTTAAATGAAGGGTCTACAAATAGAGTTTTCCCAATTGTATTCCCTATATCCATGAGAAAGGTTTTATGACACAGTTCCACAGGAAATCTAGGAGCCTTTACCTAGACACAAACCTTGTTCAAGACCTACCTCTAATGGTCGAAATATGGGTACAATAATTTAAGTGTCATATATCAAGACCCCCACAACCAACGATCACCAAGAATGAACACATTATCTTTCTTAAACTTAAGTTTGAAATCCAACCACTCTCAAGTCATAATATAAAAAAGTAGGGTTATAATCCCGCAAGGGCTCCCAACATTCTTGTAACCAATGATTCAATGTGGATTTCATAATATTGACCCTGAAGAATTTCCCTAGAATTTATTTTTTGGCATACTCCAAAATATTCTCTACTTCCAAATCTTCTCCAACTATCATCCTAACCACAGGCTTGTGTTTCTTCACTACCTTCTTTCATCTTTTCTAAGTAAATGAAGGAGTATGACCACCCTCCTTCACCAAAGAGGGTTCTTGTCCTCCATAGAATTCCCCACAAAATTTTAGAGGCAAGAATATTTTTTTAAGCAACAAAATCTCATATTCCATAGGAACACCAAGTGATAGGTTGAAATTGCTTGGCTGGAAAATCTAAGGTCGATCGCAATAAATTGGAATGATGTAGAGTAAAACCTCCCCAAGACTCTAGAAAACATGATATGGATTATTTGGAGAATGAAATGAAAGAAACAATATAAAATGGAAACACACATACAAATATTTTGCAGGAAGAACAATAGTACAATAAAACCAAAATTCTATTAAAGAATGGGAAAACACTGTAAACTGCCGACCAATACAAACTAGCTCACATGGTGGTAGCTTATCTCTAAAAAGAGATGTGTAAGCTACACTCATTCACAATAGTTGATTACAAAGAGTGCACAAAGGGCCTTTTTATCATAAGCATAAAGAGGAAAAAACCATATATAAAATCCAAAAACCTAACCCTAGGAGATGAAATGCCAAAATTATTTGTGGGCCATAAGGTGGTTAGTTTATACATGAATTTCTTGAGTTCACAACTTTTATACAATCTTAATTTAATGCACTCGATAGATTGTTGGAAAGAACCGATTGAGAGTTACAACTTTTGACTAGGGCCAAGGCAAGCAATGCCAATCCCAAGCCCCTCAATTGGCCAAAAAGACCTTTATTTGGGGCCTCAAAATGGCCTTAGAAGTTTGGGACTCGAAAAACTGTAGAAAATTGTAAAGAAGAAAGAGAATCATTGTAACTCAATGGAAAAAGTGGGTGGCTACTAATATCCACCTAGATTGGTCCTAACCCCTTAGGAAGTAATGGTCCCCTTTGCATCAAGTTCCTCCATTAGAATAGGAGAATTTTGTTGAATCTGACTCCTAATCATGAGCCGATTTCCCTGGTGAAGAAGTTTCCCTACTTTGACAACCCAATGTAGTTGGATGTTCTAATAACTAGTTCCCTTCATCTCAGTGTCCATTATTCGGTTGTATACCTTTGACGTGTCCAAGAGACATGGAAAATATGGTTGAATTAGCACCACATTAAAGACAACTTGCAAGCCGAGGAAACGAGGAATACTCAACTCAAAAGAATTCTCACCCACAGCCTTGGTGATGGTGTAAGGCCCATATTGAAATGGGAGAGTTTTTCAATGGGGTCTTATGAGGTGCTTTTTCTATAAATGTAACCTGACCCTGTCACCACCTTGAAACTTATGTTGAACTCAATGCTGGTTATGTCACTACTTATAATTGGCATTGGACTTTTGTAAGGTATCATGAAATTTTTTCCGGATGTGTTTCATCCACTCAGAAAATTTGGATGCTTGATCAAACTTAGTTTGAGCGTGAGAGATGGGGCTAATAGTTGGAACTCCAAGCATACCCCAAAAGGGATATGGCTAATAGAGTTGTGAAGGGATTTGTTGCAGCTATGTTTAACATAAGGAAGGCTCTCATCCCAAGTGTGAGGATGTTTGTAGTTATACATTCTAAGGATATGCAAAATCATCATGTTGACCACCTCTATCTGCCGGTCAGTTTTTAGGTGGAAGGAAAGTGATTTTGTTGTCTCGGTGTCCATCATCAACCATAGGTTGGACTAGAAGGTACTCAAGAACTTGGTGTCTGAATATGAAACAATGGTACATGTAATGCCAAAATGACCCAAACACACTTGAAGAAGATCTTAGCAGTGGCCTCTATTGTGATGCTCCTACTACAAGGAGTTGAAATTACCATCTTAGAGGACCGGTCAACAACCACAAACATACAATGATTTCCATGCTTGATTGAAGGCAAGTCGGGCATGTAGTCAATGGACACAAAATCCATGGGCCTTTTTGGAGAAGGAAATGGGGTGTACAATCCTTTCTTCTTGAGGACAGGAGTAGGCAATGGGGTAGGATTAGCATCGAGCAAAGGCATCATTTTAGATCCTCAAAGGATTTATAGTGCGATGTGCCCCAAACAAATTTGGGTTTATTTCTACCCTTGGGCATTTGGCTTAAGGGCTAAGCAATATGAGAGAACCCTAACACTAAGCTGAGGTAAAATTTGGTGAAGTCCAAGAAGTTGTAGAGCTCCATTAGAGTTGTTGGGGATGGTCAATTGTGAATGAATTGGAACTTGGTTGGGTCCACATGCACCCAATGTCCATATATGATGTATCCTAGGTATTAAATTCTCTCCATGTTAAATGATATTTTCTCCAAATTGGCGTATAACTTGTGTTGTCGCAAGGTGCTTAAGACCCGATGAATGTGGTGAAAATGTTCCACCGAAGTTTTGCTAAAGATGAGGATGTCCTCTAGATACACGAACACATAGGAGTTTGTAAAAAACAACAAGATATCCTACATCATCCTCATTAATGTTGTTGGAGAATTAGTCAAGCCAAAAGGCATGACCAATCACTCAAAAAGTCCTTATTTATACTTAAAAGTTGTCTTCCATGCATCAATTTTGCTCTATTGGGACTTGGTGGTATGCTAACTAAAGATCAATCTTATTGAAGAACTTGGAAACCTTAATTCGATAAAGAGGATCATAAATATAAAAATTGGGTATCGATTCTTGACAGTGATATTGCCAAGGGCTCTATAACGAACACAAAGTCTCCATGTACCATCCTTTTTAAGTACCAACACAATCGGGCTCCCACAAGGTGAGGATCTCGGTGGAATGTGGACTTTTTGGATGAGATATTGAATATGATGATTTATTTCCCCATTCTCCAAAAGAGAGCACCTATAATCTAGGTCATTAGGCAAAGGATCACCAGATATTAGATCAATTGAATGTTTAACCTCGAAGTGTGGAGGCACCCCTTTAGGTGATGCAAATATATATTTGTATTATTCTACAATCGTGTTCACATGCTTCTATTGTTTAGAAAGACCTTATGTCGAGGTTGTGGCAACTATAGTGACCTTCCATCCACCTTCTGACTTAACCATTTCCCAATCCAAAAGATTACCTTTTGACACTGCTTTGCCAAAATCAAGGAAATTGCAGTAGTTGGAACTACTTCTAGTACCTTGTAGAGTTAGCCTCCCAAAGAAACAATGACATTACAGGGTCTAGAATCATAAACAACATGGTGTTTCCATATATAGATTTGTCCTAAAAGAACATCAAAAACTTCAAGTTGGGTGACAACACATGGTACCTCATCTTGGAAGGGCTTGATGTCATAGGATAGGCGACATTGTTGATTGACACAATTGTCTCACCCTTTGATCAATCAACCAATGGCGTATGGTTGGGGGTGAGGAGTTGTCATAAAATTCAATATTTTGATGACCTTGGCTAAGGTCAGGTTCTTATAGCTACCGTTGTCAACACAAAATGTAGCGGAGTTTCCTTCACACACATTTGAGAGTGGAAGATCCACTCCCCTTCCTTCGACTCCTCTGATCGTTTGGTTGGATATTTGCAGTTGTGATGGTGGCATTGGGTTCTGAATAAATTATTTGCTTTCCTTTGTCTTTATTTGCATTAGAGTCCAATCCAGAGTTCAACTCTAAGGATTGCATCTCAGCCAAATGTGATTGCTTCAATTAACATTCATCACTATTGTGCCAAGAGATTTTGTGTAACTCAAACCACTTTCCAATGCCCTTCTTCAAGTTCATGTTACCCTTCTTCATGTGTGGTTTGGACTAGTTTTTGTGAGTTTGCCTATCCTTTATTTGTCCTTTGTTTTGTGAGTTAGGGCCACCTTTAATAGGCTTATAAAGTGATTGATTTGCAAACCCAAACTCCGCTCATTCTTCTGATTGAATTTTTGCTCAATTTTGACAGCAAATCGATAAGCGGCTCCTAGTTAGGAAATTTCCATGAAATTCATCTATGTTTGGATGTATTTATGTAGGACATTGCAAAACTTTAGGACCAATTTCCATTAAGAGTCTTTGATACCTAGATTTCAGTGTAAGGTATGCAATATATTGGTAAACTATAGCATCGTTTGGTCTCTTTCTTGGCACAAAGTTGTCCATCTCATATATTGGTCATCATAGTTTCTGATCAGGTAGAAATCCTCCTCGAGGGCATGGCCAAAGGATACCTAAGTGGGTTTTGTACCAGATGCTGCAAACTCATCTCCAACATGATTGTCACAGTAACTGTCCCATTCAAGCCATGATCCCATATTTACCTGTTAAACTTAGTTTGCAGGTTGTTATATCATATGATATATTTAAATTTTGAGATATGTTTTAAGTACTTTTAACGAAGAATTAATACTACTTTAAGAGTTTGAATAGGCAGATGTCTACTTTCATATTTATGTGACGCTCAATTTTTTCATTACATATTTTTTCCATGCCAAATCGTATGGGTATTCGTTTTCATACTCAAATATTGCTACTATGATTGGAACTATTAGGACCTAAGTACTTGGATTTTATTCCTAAATAAACTTACCCAAGATACACTCCAAATATGTAAAACTCCGAACCATTGAAAATTTCATGAAAATTTAACAGATGGGATAATTTTTTAGGTTTTTTTCCAAGAAAAGATTTGTAAATTTCCTTCTTTTTTAAATGATTGATCCAAATTCCAAAGTATAAGGTTTTTTATTCTAAACATCATAAAATTTGTCCAAAAACTATATAAAATCCTTATAAATATGAATATTTTTACAATAATATCACCAAACATTGTCTGGCTTGAAATTTAAGAATCAATAAGATTTGCCAAGATTTATTGACTTTCAAAAATTATGGATCCTTGAAATTTCCTGAGGAGTCCCAACTATATCTTAATTGGATGTTTTGAGTGATAGGTATGGTTTTCAAGGTTGTAGACATGATAAAAAATGGAATTAGTTTCCTTAGGTCCTCCATGAGGGTTGTAAGCATCTAAGGAAATTCAAAATTTGTTAAACAACTACAAATGACCTCTTAGTGGTATTATATTCAATGCCCATAAATAGTAAGGATTTTATGGGCCCCCTTTCATGAACCATGATACTTAATTGTAACCATTATCACCGAAGTCCTTGGATCCTACTCATAAACACACTCACTAGAATCATCTGAGTTATTTCCATATTCCACTCATAGATACAATTAAAGTTCCTTCATTGATTTTTAGGATAATATATTTTCCTTAGAGGAATATGTCTTACAACTTATCATGTCAAAACCTTTGGTTATATCATAATTGGATGTTCTGAGCATTGAACATGGTTTTTGAGGCTATAAACATGGTCACAAGGAAATAATTCCCTTAATCCCTACAAGAGACTTGTAAACATATGATAAGAGAAAGAATTCTTCAAGCCACCAGCCATACCTCTTAAGAATCTTCTAGTTAGTGCCTAGAAATAACATTTACACTATGGGGTTTCTTGCATGGACCATGATCCTTAAGTTAGAATTGTTAGGATATAATTCCTTGACTCTTGACTCTTACACTTCAACACACTCACCCAAGGTACATTGGAATTGCGTGAGTTATTCTCATATACCACTCATAAGTATAAATAAATTTCCCTTAGTAGGGTCTTTGTTGGTTTTCCATATACCAATATTCATAGAACTCTTGTTTCTCAATAAGACCTAGTAGATAGTACTTTGCATGATGTAAGCATGACATTGAAATCTCTTGGAATCGACTTGGAGGATACTTTGATGCTTTAGAACCTCATGCATGATCCATGATTACTAGAGGAACATATTAGCACCCATCTCTATAGGATTTTGGGCCACTACCATAATATAGTCTACAAAATCCATTAGACCAACATAGATGCGTCTTAAACCCAGATCTATCAAGCACAGAGAGAGATTCAATTTTTCGTGAGGTGTAAATTCTTTTTATCTTGAATTTTTTACACATCAAGAAAAAAATTATACCTCAATATATTTGATCCCTCTTGGTTCTTGATATATCTAGGTTTAAAACCAAATCAATTTAATATATATATTTTTGTTTAAGCCAATATCATTTGCATTTTTGCACGAGAGGAGCGAGGTGCGTGCTCGACAATAAGTATGGGGAGGATGTTGTCAAGTAAAGTAATGTAATGTAACATAAAGTTACATTACCAAAAATGAAAATTAATTAAGAAAATCCATGTCCTATAAAATTAAAAATTAAACCTCTATCTATCTAGCAATGGAGTAATAGATCTATCTAGAAATGGAGGAATTTAAGATTACACCTCAAGAAATTGATCTGTCTATCTACTTGATAAATACAATTTTAATATGGATCTATGCTAGTTATTTTTTATAGGAACAACATGTTATATAACATTACACAACTTACTGATTACAACATCTATGTAGACTAAATTGTAAGCATCTCATTACTCTTGAAGCAATAACATTTTTTTAATCTTCATGTTATTTTTTTAATCTTCACTATGAGACATACACTAAAATTTAACAATTTTTTAATCTTCTCAATGAGACCTACACTCAAATTTTGGATAATTGACTTTAAAATCGTAGACAATCGATGGGGCACAAGAAGAACTGGAACTAGTGAGAATACATGGACTCCCCCACCCCTCCCCCTTGAGATTTTTCAGGCTCATTTTTGATGGAGCTTGGAAAGGCAGCCCAGGCCCACCAGGTTATGGGTGTATCATCAGAGACCATAGAGGGAGCATGCTTGGTTTCAAGTATGGCTTCATTGGTTGGGAGACAAACAATACGACTGAGGTAGAAGGAATTATGCAGGGATTCAAAATGGCGAAGGAGAACCGATCGACCCCCTTAATCGTGGAAGGAGAATCCCGAAAGGTAATCCAAATGGAAACCAAAATCCTTCATGGGACCCCAAGTGCAAAGGTGGCACACTCGTGGAGGCTGGAAGGAAGGTTGGGAAGGTTTATGGAGATTTTAAACCTAGGGGTTGCAGTCCTCTTTAACCAAATTAGAAGACTTGGCAACAAGGTGGCAGACATGCTGGTGAACCTCGGGATGGAAACCTGTAGAGCAATTAAATCCAAGGATTGGAGTGAGGTCTTGGATATGATGGTTAGGGACAACTATATCGACCTCACACACCAAGATATGATGAGTATTCATGAAACATGGAGGGAAGGAGGGCCCAGAACCTCACACGTAAAGGAGGTTGTACAGACCACTAGAGGGTGACATCAAGTGAAGGGGAGGCTGGTTTTAAATTTGCATAGACTCATGATCAATGCACCATTTTTTCAACCAGTGGGAATACGTCCAGAAATGAATGAAAAAATTGTAGGATCCGGGATACTGAATGGGATCTATCTACTCTGGACTACGGAGCATGAGCGAGCCATCTTAGTATGTACTGCTCTAATCATGGTTCAAAAGAGGAAGCTAATATTTAGGGATATGCAGGGTGGCAAACAAAATCACTATAGAAAAGGTTGTCTTTGCATTGGTTTAGCTGTTATCATGAGTAGAGGGACGTCAGGGACCTAGAAAATGGATGTTTACCAATGAAGGAGCACATAAGAAAGTATGGACGGATGAAAAGGAAAGGGGAAGTGTGTGTTGGGACAAGAGGAGGAAAGTGGCAGGGGGACCAGGGCTTGGAAGAAATCCATGTGGGAAGCTCGATTGTTTGAACTTGGTGTCCCCAAGTATATCTAACAGACCATAAACGAAAAGGAATAGAAGTTGTGGGNTGACCAGGGCTTGGAAGAAATCCATGTGGGAAGCTCGATTGTTTGAACTTGGTGTCCCCAAGTATATCTAACAGACCATAAACGAAAAGGAATAGAAGTTGTGGGCGGAATTGGATAAGGAAACCTTGCATGAGGAGTGTTGCAAAGCAGAGGATTGGATCTTGAACCCAGGCCACAATGCAAGCAGACTCAACCTCTATGAGAGAACCGTGGTGATTTTTTGGGTAATGAAAAATATTATTGGCCACTTGATGTGGGAGAAGAAAGATATGGGAGGCAATGAGGAACAACTAGTGCAATGGCGATACAGATGACGGATGACTCGAAGCGACTGAACCAGAAAATGGAAACCATTCTACATGGCCTTGGTATGTGGGTTCCTCCAGCTCATCCATCCAAGGTGAATCAGTAGACTCCTGCATATAGCAATCACTAGGGGTGCATCCCCGATCTCCCATATATTCTATTGTAGATGCTCTATGCTCTAAGTATCAATGCCCATGCTCTGTGCTTTGGGTATAAATGCCTAAGGTCCTTGTTTGGATGTAATGTTGGTCTAGGTGATTATAAATGTCAAAGAGAAATAGGTCTTGTAGTTGTTTCATGGTTTACTGTGTAATCGATCCAGAATGAAGATGTGTCAGTCCCAAGTTTTGTCGGAGGTATACTATGTAGCAAGTCTGTTCAAGTTAGTTTTTGGCCAGTGAGCCGGAAAAGGAAGTTACCAACAAAAAGTTGTCTATGTATAAGAATGCAAACAAATCTTCTGTGATATTTGAATAAAATCTCTTACTTACCAAAAAAAAAAACTACTCTTAAAAATCTTTCCTTCCTAACCTACTTTTACCTTCCATGTCCTATAATTTCCTCTACTAAAATATGTTGGAGCATTAACTATATTGAGCTAATCCTAGATACAACCTTGTTGAGGCCTGGAAATTCACAGGCAGCAACAGTAAGGGATTCTCCCCAATCAACGTTCCCAACTATCCCGCTGACTGTTTGGTATAGGGAATCTGTCCGGTTTACGGTCCGGCTACCGTAGGTCAATTACAAAAACAAAGGCTTTACCGGTTTCGGCCCGGTCCACCGAGTTTTTTGTATTTTTTTACTTAAAATATGAAATGCACGTGCCTAATTAACAATGCAGGGCAATCAGAATGCAAGGAGCAGTCACAATGTGATGCTCAGGTTCTAACCTCTCGTCTTAAGGCTCATAAGCATCCAAATCACATACAACAAGAAAATAAACTAACTACCTAAACTATCCCTAGGGAGCAGGATTATCATTCATTGGTGAGTAATATAATTAGTATATGTATTATGAAGAGTTGCAGATAGCTGACACTTCTTTCAATATGCATGAACACTTACAGATATTTGAACAACCAGATAGCCAATTGTTTGATGAATCACATTCATTACTCACAGTGGAAAACATCACAAAATATACTGAAAGACATTCAACAAGAACATAGGTTTGAGAGATCAGAACAATCTCACAGTCAATGAAACACGGCTGAAAACGAAATAATTCCCCTTCAACATTGCTCATCTAATTACATTTGATGCATTCCATATTGCACTTTCTCCAACAGGCAAAATTGCAGTTTTCTCTTTGTAAAACGAAATAGTTCCTCTTACAAGCAAACATTTACAAGTTTTTCCAGGGAAAAATCCTCTTTCAGTTCTACATTTTTAGTATTTAAACTACCACATCCGATCGTCTGGGCTGCCTCCAAACATTTCCCCTTCCAGTTCCTCCAACGCTTCATATTCTTTTATATTGTCTGTATGCACTCATGAACCGTTTAGTAACGGATAGACAATCAGGTTCGTGCCTTTGGCGCTATTGACTTTATCTACCCTCTTAGCGATCTGGGCGATGTTGTTTCAATTCTCACCAAACTGTTCTTCTACATCTTCGCGCATCAGCTCCTTACATACACCTGCAATTAATCCACGTGCATTATCCATTTGGGACTGCATTTTAAAACAGAGCAGCAGATTATACAAACTGAAACGGATAAACCACAAAAAATGGCCAGGTGCACCAAGGCGGACGTCGGAAGGATACTAACGTCGGGAGTCAAAGGCTTGGCTCAGCCGCAATGGTGGACATGAAAAGGCTAAGAGGCGCGACCCTCGGGCGGGAAAGTTCCCAATTGGAAGCCGGAACACTTTGCACTTCGGACGCCAAAACGATTTGGTAGCCGCAACGGCGGAAGGACAAGAGCTAGAGATATCCGAAACGCAGGCGGGAAGAGCTCGATCGGAAGTCGGAAGACATTACAACGGAAGCCAAAAGATTTTCCCATCCGCAACGGTGGAAAGGAAAACCAAAGTCAACACGCATCGGCAATCGAAACGATTTGGACTTCGGACGCTAAACCAGTTTGGGAGCCACAACGACGGAAAGGAAAAGGACACAAGCAGCCGAACTAGCAGCCGAACTAACCCAGTTTCTACGCCCGATGTAAACAACGATTTAAGCGATTTGGACAGCTCTTCAAAGTTCAACAATGGACAAAAACCTACTTTACCTCCGCAACGACGACCCAAAACAAAGAACTCAATCCGATCAACCAACAAGCAAACTCGAAATTGCGACCCATAATAGGGGAAAACTTGGTTTGATCCATGAGCGAAAACAAAATTAGCATCTGTGACTCACCATAAATTCTAAACGCAATCAAATTCAAACCTTGAGCGAGAGTTAAGCTTTTATAATCATCTAAATTAAAATCTGACCAAAAACTCAGAGGATCTAACGATTAAAATGATGCAAAATCACGAGGAGGGGCCCAAAATTTAATAAATTTGGGGAGAATTGTTGCAGCTGCAACAATTGGTGATTACCTGGTGAACCTAGATCTCTGGGTGATAAATCTTTGAGTGACAGACTGTTTAACAACAAATGCATTCTATTGAATTCTTCCAGCTATCTGGATCTCTCGAATGCCGAAAGTGTGTACCTTCAATCATTGATAATAGCCCAATTTGGGAGAGTGGAAACCAAGATTTTTCAGTCTAGATAACTCTGTTGAGGCCAGAAGATGAGTTTCATTATTACCTATGTCTTCAGGTAGCTAATAGCTTGGACACCACAGGATTGTAGCACATGGTAAACAGAAATATTCGTTTGTTCCTCATTCCCATGCCATTTTAGCACTTTTTTGTGCTTTCGGACTTTTGTCCTTTTCTAGATGAGTCCTCCTGAATGCATTGCTTACTGAATTTTAATTCAGGATCCTCTATCCCATAGTGTCCTTTTGTGTGAGTGGTGTACTTCAAGTTTCAGCTCACGGACAGAGAGGATCTTTCGGCAATTTAGTACTTATGATTTAGCACCTGCTTTGATTTGTGATGCTTTCATAGGATTTTTTTGACTCTTTATTGGCATTTTGGCATTCGTTTCTTGGCATGGGATCATTTATATTTAATATACTGTTCACCTTGATCCTTTCCATGGGTCCTCTGCTGTCGCCCCTTAGAACATTTTTAAGTGTGACGTGGATGGAGCCTCAACATAGTATTCCAGACTCTTCGAATCTGGTTTATTTCACAGGGGTTAAGCAGGACTTCAATGCACACATAGTTTATTCGAGAAAAATGCTAAGCTGGAAGAAGTTCTTTTAGAAACACACAGTCTGAGACTCAAAAATGTCTATCATTCCCAAATATCTTGATGTTCCCCATGCAACTGTGGGTTCGTTCCCCTTATTGAAATCAAGAAAACTTAAACTAAAAACAAACTGAAAAACATGACTCAAAAGACAGCCAAACAACTTATTTATATACAAGGAAGCAAACTCAAAGAAACTCAAGAAAAATAAGGTTTGAGAACCAAACCATTTACTGGCAAGTTCTCTTCCCACCCTTGCATATCCTGCAACTTATAAGTAGAAGGGCCAAGATTTGCTGCAACTTGAAAAGGGCCTACCCACAACTGTTGGAATTTAGTATGCTTTCCCTTCTCATCATGGGGATGATCCCATTTGAGAACTAAGTCTCCCACTTCAAAGTATTTTGTTCCAGCTTTATGTTTGTCGAACCATATTTTTACTACCTCCTGCTGTTGCTTAAAACGTTCTCTGGCTTTGGACCTAGCCTCTTCTGCTTTCAACAGATTGCATATCCTCATCTGCAAAACTTCATTCTCCGACCCACTAGACTCTTGAGCTAAAATAGAAGACGACAGCATGATGTTGAGTGGAAGAATGGCTTCTTTACCATACAAAAGGGTATATGGTGACACTCCTATCGTAGACTTGGGGGTGACTCTATCAGCCCAAAGGACGTTTGGGAGTGCTGAGTGCCAACTCCTCTGGTTTTCTATTATAGTCTTCTTTAGGATTCTAATCAGGTTTTTATTAGAGGATTCAACCAGGCCATTTCCCTGTGGATAGTAGTTAGCAGAATAATGCAATTTTATCCCTTTATCATGAGCAAAAGCAGTTAATTTAATTGACGAAAAGTACTTAGCATTATCAAAAACTAACGAAACTGGAACTCCAAACCTGGTCATGATATGATATTGCAGGAAGCTGATGACCTCGTCTTCGTTTATCTTGCATAGCGGGATAGCTTCGACCCAGCGAGTGAAATAATCAGTTGCAGTGAGAATGTATTTGTGTTGGAGGGGAGAATTTGGTTTTATTTCTCCAATAATATCCAGTCCCCATTGCTCGAATGGCTCTGTGATCGTCACAGGCTTTAGGGGTGCTGCTGCTTTAGGTTGTCTCCCACCACACCTTTGGCAAATATCACATCTCCTGACATGTGCGTGTGCATCTTTGAAGAGTGTAGGCCAATAGTAACTTGCCCTGAGGATCTTGTGGGCGGTAGTGTCTCCTGAATAATGTCCCCCAGCAGGACCATCATGCAATTTTGTCATTACTTTCTTCGCGTCTTCCTTTTCTAGGCATCTGAGAAGAACCCCGTCATAATTTTTCCTAAATAATATTCCTTCCACAATTTGATAAGATGCTGATTTAAGACGCAACGCTCTTCTTTGTTTGGAATTCCAATGTTCTAGCAACAGCCCTGCCTGTAGGTAATGCACAAGGTCTCTATACCAAGACTCGGGAGCTGTGAACAAAGGACATACATCCATTACATGTAATTCGGCTTCATCCTCCCAGTCTTGTTCTTCATTGTTCCCACTTTTAGTCATGAATTTGCACAACCCTTGACCTTTAACTATAGAGGCTGGCTTGAATTCAAGGTCATAATCTTGAAGGGCTGTTACCCAGTTGCCCCTTCTTTCTCCTAATTCTTTCTGTATGAGAAGGAATCTTACAGCTGGGTAGGGGACTATTACTTTGGTTCGATTCTTTAATATATAAGGCCTGAATTGCTTCACTGCCTTAAACACTGCGTATGCTTGCTTATCAATGGATGGGTAGTTTAATTCGCCCCTTGCAGACCAGTGCTCATGAAGGTTATTGGGAATTCATCTCCCCCATCTTCCTTTTGCGTAAGCACAGCTTCCAGTGAATCATTGGATGCAAATGTATACAGAATAAAGTCTTTATCAAAGTCTGGGATTTTCAAGGAGGGTGTGTGTGCAACAACGGTTTTAATTTTGCTGAAAGCGTTCTTCTCAATTTCAGTCCACTTAAATTGTGCGTTCTACTTGACCATCTGCTGCAGCGGCTTAACGGTCTGAGCGAAATCAGGCACAAACCTTCGTACGAAATTTATGGTTCCCATGAATGATTGCATCCCCTTTTTATTATGGGGCATAGGGATTTGTTCAATGGCCTTAATTATTTCTGGGTCTATAGATATACCTTTCTTTGAAACTATGTGCCCCAGTAATTTTCCCTCAGTGATAGCGAACACACATTTCTCGGGATTAAGCGAGATGCCATACTTCCGACAGCGTTCAAAAATCTGTCTTAAGTGAAATGTGTGCTCTTCTCTTTTCTTCGAGAATATTGTAATATCGTCAAGGTATACTACAACACTTCTGCCAATCAATCCGTGGAACGCTATGTCCATAGCTCTCTGAAAGCTTGCTCCAGCATTTATAAGCCCAAAAGGCATCCTTCTGTAGGCAAAGGTTCCCCATTTGGTCCTGAACGTTGTCTTCAATCTGTCTTCCTCGGCTACTAGTACTTGATTGTAGCCAGAGAAACCGTCTAATAACGAAAACAATTCAGAACCAGAGACCATTTGCAGCAATTGCTCCATGGGCAGAACAGGATAGTTATCTTTGTCTGATGCACAGTTTAGGTTCCTGAAATCCATGTAGAGTCTGATCTCTCCAGAATTTTTCCTTACTCGTACCAGATTTGATACCCACTCAGAGTGTCTGACTTTGAAAATGATTCTAGCATCCAATAATTTCTTCACTTCACTCTGAATCAGTGGTTTCAGCTTTGGATGCATTTTTCTCAAAGGTTGCTGATACGGATTGACTCCGGCTTTGATGGGAACAATGTGCTTGATGATGCTGGTATCGTATGTTTTTAAATCTTCGCATGTCCAGGAAAATACATCTTTATATTGCTTAAACAGACTGACGAATTTATCCCTTTCTGCCGGCGAACAACATTTGCCAAGACTTACAAATTTAGGATTCGTCTCAGTCCCTAGATTTATCAGCTCGAACTGTAGAGTTGAGCTGTGAGTCTTTACATTGGTTGGTCTTCTGAACTTTTCATTTAAATCGAACATTTTTTCTAATGTTCTGACACCTTTAGGAATGAAATTGTCATATTTCATCTCGGCTTGATGTTCGTCATCATCTATAATGGCTCTTTTAAATACTTCGTCATTGGTCAAGCATTCGATTATTTGCTGACCATCGTCGAACACTCGCAGGTTGGTGATCATATCTGGTACAGAGGGCCTGAAAAGCAATTCAACTGAACATTGATTATTAGTGCGTACCATCCTAGCGGCCGATGTGGCTAATAAGTCAGCTGCTGTGTTTTTAATTCTTGGGATTGAAATAATGTTGAATGCATTAAAACATTTAAGCAGGTTCCATACCTCATTCTGGTAAGATTTCAAGTGAGGAGAAACACAGTGGATTTGATTTCGGATTTGTTTCACAACAATTTCAGAATCCCCAAAAACTTTTAAATTACTTACCTTTAATTCAATCGCTTTCTTGAGTCCCTGCACCAGTGCTTCGTACTCAGCTATATTATTAGTACACTCAAACTCTAATCTACATGAAAGGAAATGTTTATTCTTCTATGGGTCGATCAGGACACAGCCAGCCCCTGACCCTTCTAATGTCTTAGAGCCATCAAAAAAAAAATTCCAAAAATCACTAACTACTGAATGTGAATCTATTCCTACTGCTAAGTCTACTAATTTACAATCAATCTCATCAGCCTGTGAGAATTGAAGGAGATCAGGCTGGGTGTCAGATGTGTTGCTGGCTTCTTCCGCTTGATAATTCCCTGGTTCCAATTCAAGAAAATAGTTTCCCAATACAGAATCCACTGGTACATTCTTCTCATCCAGTTGAGTAACATTGTACTTCATGTGAGGTTCTCTTAAAATCTTAATTTGGTTTGGAATCCTTTTGTATGGCAACCACAGATGCGACCAATTTGAGGCGAAATATCCATTTAATTTGGTTGACCAATCTCTGCTCAGGACAAGACCGTAAGCGTCTGGTATATCAGCCACCACGATGTTAATAACTTGGCATACTTTGTCATTGGATGCCAGACGGACTAGGATGTCTTTCATCTCTCCAATTACCTTAACGTCTGTCCTATCCAATTGAACCACCCTCCACGTGGTTGGCTTAGGCTGCCCATTTATCTTCTTACATACTGATATGGGCATGACATTAATTGACGCCCCTGAGTCTACCAGACAATTGTGCACGTTATGATTAAAAATTTCAAACGTCAGGAGGAAAGGTGGATGTTTAGCTTTAGACTTACCTCCAACGATGATTTCTCCAATTTCTTCTTCATCCTGAGGTTGATTGTCAGCGGGCAGCTTGTCTTCTGATGCTTCAAGTGCTTTCAATAGTCTTTCTTTTTGATGCGGCACTTTACACATTTCAAATAGTGGAACATTCGCTTTTACCTTTTTTAAATCCTCTACAATGTCATAATTCATCGGCCATTCAATGGGATGGGGTTTATCGGCATTTTATTTATCTTCATTTGGCTTGGCGGTTGTATCATTCAGTCTAGAATTTTGACTGGTAATAGTGAATTCTGGAATTTTATCAGCCAAGGGTTTATTCTGAAATTTCTTCTTAACATTTCTCTGCAGCCTCTTGATCTTTGGGAGTATAAGACTGTCCTCTTTAACTGTCCCCTGGCTCCTTGTTGTTATGTTGGCTTCCAATACGTCCTTGTACCCCTGAGTCTTTCTCTCTTCAGCGTCAAATAATGAGATAGAATTCCAAAACACCATGGTTTCCTCTTCCTGTTCTTTAGTAGAGGTAGAAGTAGTATTCTCTTTTCTTTCCTCATCTTCCTCTTCTGTTAATCTAGAATCTAACTGTTGATTCATGCACAGCGTCATAGAGTTTACCCATTGAGGACAATTCTTTTCAGAATGTGGCTGTTGGTGGAAAGTGCAAAAATTGTCCATTCCTACCTCTGTCAGATTCATCGATGCCGTATTGTGTGGAGGAGGTTGAGAATGATCCTTATCCTCTCTTTTCTTATAATATGGCTTATAAAACTTTTGTGTTTCCTTCTCTTTCTCCAAGTCTATGATTTTGTTGGAAAGTTTCTGCATCATTTTGGCCATATTTTCAAGATCTGGTGATTTTTCTTCTTTAGGCTTAGTGAACAATAAGGTTTTCCTCCCCCCACCTTTCTCCCCTGACTGTTCGGGATAATCTTCAATACTTTCTCTTTCAGCCTCCACTACTTCTGCCTCTTCATAGAACTCTGTCAGAGTAAGCTTGGCCCTACCTTTTGCAAACATGGCCAAATAAGGGCCTAAAGCCGAAGTATAATACTCAATCAGTACCTTGTCCGAAGGCTTATCTGTTTCATAGAAATTCTTAAGATATGCTGCAAACCTTTGTGTGAAACTGTTCACTTTTTCCTTTTTCTTTTTCTTCAATGCACATAGTCCTTTCATGAGGGCAGCATGAGTCTTTTTAGTCGCATACTTAGTTCTAAAAATCCTCTCGAAGGTATTCCAATCAGGGATGGAGTTAGCAGGCAACCCAAAATACCATGAAGCTACAACTCCTTTAAGGGTATGCGGGAACAGTCGGCATACTACATCTTCATGCTCCCCAGCCCTCAATCCTTCTATCGCCAAGTAGAAACTCTGCAGATGATCATCTACTAGTATCTTCTCATTGGGGTCAAATTTAGGCAGCAATTTTTCAAAGGATTGAGGTAAGTCATGCAATGGAGGCGTTAGATTTAGAGGTGATCTAGCTCTCCATGCAGGTGGTGGATTTGGTGGGTTGGGTGGTTGGTTTTCGTTTACACCGGCCATGAGTTCGGGTGGAGAGTGAGGGGGTGAACCAACAGGAGTGTGAGTGGGAGAACTATAAGGGGTATCTGGGCCTTTTTGGTTCAAAGGTAACTCAACCTCCTATAAAGCTATCTCTACAAGCTCTTCCCAATCTCCAACCAACACTGACCCTTCTGCTATAGGACGATCTTTCTTTTTATATTCTCTTCTAGGTAATTCAGGGATAATTGGCAATCCTCCAATCTTCTTCACGTACACCCTGGTGTGTCTTCTTAGGTCATTAACCACTTCGTTTCCAACAGAATATAGATGTTCTCTATTTTCTTCCGGAATTGGATTATGGAACCCACTGCTTTCGGAACTGTTACCGGTGGAAAAGTTTCGGGAAAACGGGTTTCCTCGGCCAGCCATGCACTGGCGGCCCTCCTTCTAGGGCCAAAAAACTGTTGAGGCCTAGAAATTCACAGGAAGCAACAGTAAGGGATTCTCCCCAATCAACGTTCCCAAATAGCCTGCTGACTGTTTGGTATAGGGAATCCGTCCGGTTTACGGTCTGGCTACCGTAGGTCAATTACAAAAACAAAGGCTTTACCGGTTTCGGCCCGGTCCACCGAGTTTTTTGTAATTTTTTACTTAAAATATGAAATGCACGTGCCTAATTAACAATGCAGGGAAATCAGAATGCAAGGAGCAGTCACAATGTGATGCGCAGGTTCTAACCTCTTGTCTTAAGGCTCATAAGCATCCAAATCACATACAACAAGAAAATAAACTAACTACCTAAACTATCCCTAGGGAGCAGGATTATCATTCATTGGTGAGTAATATAATTAGTATATGCATTATGAAGAGTTGCAGATAGCTGACACTTCTTTCAATATGAATGAACACTTACAGATATTTGAACAACCAGATAACCAATTGTTTGATGAATCACATTCATTACTCATAGTGGAAAACATCACAAAATATACTGAAAGACATTCAACAAGAACATAGGTTCGAGAGATCAGAACAATCTCACAGTCAATGAAACACGACTGAAAACGAAATAATTCCCCTTCAACATTGCTCATCTAATTACATTTGATGCATTCCATATTGCACTTTCTCCAACAGGCAAAATTGCAGTTTTCTCTTTGTAAAACGAAATAGTTCCTCTTACAAGCAAACATTTACAAGTTTTTCCAGGGAAAAAGCCTCTTTCAGTTCTACATTTTCAGTATTTAAACTACCACAGCCGATCCTTTGGGTTGCCTCCAAACGTTTCCCCTTCCAGTTCCTCCAACGCTTCATATTCTTTTATATTGTCTGTATGCACTCATGAACCGTTTAGTAACGGATAGACAATCAGGTTCGTGCCTTTGGCGCTATTGACTTTATCTACCCTCTTAGCGATCTGGGCGATGTCGTTTCAATTCTCACCAAACTGTTCTTCTACGTCTTCGCGCATCATCTCCTTACATACACCTGCAATTAATCCAAGTGCATTATCCATTTGGGACTGCATTATAAAACAGAGCAGCAGATTATACAAACTGAAACGGCTAAACCACAAAAAATGGCCAGGTGCACCAAGGCGGACGTCGGAAGGATACTAACGTCGGGAGTCAAAGGCTTGGCTCAGCCGCAATGGTGGACATGAAAAGGCTAAGAGGCGCGACCCTCGGGCGGGAAAGTTCCCAATTGGAAGCCGGAACACTTTGCACTTCGGACGCCAAAACGATTTGGTAGCCGCAACGGCGGAAGGACAAGAGCTAGAGATATCCGAAACGCAGGCGGGAAGAGCTCGATCGGAAGTCGGAAGACATTACAACGGAAGCCAAAAGAATTTCCCAGCTGCAATGGCGGAAAGGAAAACCAAAGTCAACACGCATCGGCAATCGAAACGATTTGGACTTCGGACGCTAAACCGGTTTGGGAGCCGCAACGGCGGAAAGGAAAAGGACATAAGCAGCCGAACTAACCCAGTTTCTACGCCCGATGTAAACAACGATTTAAGCGATTTGGACAGCTCTTCAAAGTTCAACAATGGACAAAAACCTGCTTTACCTCCGCAACATCGACCCAAAACAAAGAACTCAATCAGATCAACCAACAAGCAAACTCGAAATTGCGACCCATAATAGGAGAAAACTTGGTTTGATCCATGAGCGAAAACAAAATTAGCATCTGTGACTCACCATAAATTCTAAATGCAATCAAATTTGAACCTTGAGCGAGAGTTAAGCTTTTATAATCATCTAAATTACAATCTGACCAAAAACTCAGAGGATCCAACGATTAAAATGATGCAAAATCACGAGGAGGGGCCCAAAATTTAATAAATTTGGGGAGAATTGTTGCAGCTGCAACAAACCTATAAGTTCAAGTATCGACTATATCAACCTAACTTCCTTGTAAACCAATCGATAGTCACCATCAAACATCTAGGGAAGTGTGTCTTAACATGTCCCTCCCACAAGTCTAGTTCTCAAAAAATAAACTGTGGGTAATACCTCCACCCCTCCTAATGGAACTAGGGTCAACACCCTATTAATAACCAACTTGTGTTGTTGTTCATAGAGATACATCATTGAATGACTAATTTGGGCAACCATGTTTATTGTAAAAACTTGTAGTGATCCACACACCAAAGTAATTTATCGAACTAATAATTAAATTATGAATTAATGCTTCGTAATATACCTTTTTAACTTTTAATGTCAACAACATCAGGGTCACTTTAGTAACACAATCATATGGATATAACTTAGTCCATCTAACCTTTGGATTAGTCAACCAAAACAAAAGATCATGCATAGCCATATATTATTTTCAAGCGATTACCAAGTTATCAACTAATAAACGAAGTAAACAAGATAATTTATTTATCACATGTGCATTGCACCCATTTATTGATTTAAATGTAATTTAAGTTGGTATCCACGTACCACAATCTTCCATTTAGATTTACAATTTGGAAGCAAGTCACACTTTTGTCATCATTAATACCATAAACAATAAACTTAAACATAACTTTCCCATATAGGTAGGTTCATAAATCCACAAATATAATTTTCTTGAATCGAGTTGACTTCAACGAATACTAAGCAAATAAATATAACACAGGTCATAATGTAGTTTAGATATCAAAGTCACAAAATGGTGCATTACATACAACCATCCTTTGAGAAACTTCTTCATAAAGTTACAATAAAAAAGTGTGGAATAATCACACTGCATGGTCTCTATGTCCTCCCAAGTAGTAGATCATGGGTTATACTTGTATTTATGGATCTTAAATTGGTCCACCACGCAATGCCTAACTTGTCAAACCCTACAGTCGAATATGAGTAATGGTTCGACCATCATGGTTCTCTCATTTGAAATTGGTGAGTCTTTCGAGTTTAGTTCATGATATTCATCAGCTATACAATGTTGTAATAATGATACATGAAAAACATCACAAGTTCTATGCAAATGGGGTGGTAGTGGAACTCAATATGTAATGGTCCAATTCTTTCTATAATTTTAAATGTCCCTATTAATCAAGGTGACAACCTTGACACATTTTCAATCCGAGTAGTACTCTTGTTATGGCTAATATGAGTAAAAAATTATGGATCCTTGAAATTTTCTTAAGGAGTCCCAACTATATCTTAATTTGATGTTTTGAGCAATAGGTATGGTTTTCAAGGTTGTAAACATGATCAACAATGGAATTAGTTTCATTAGGCTTTACATGAGGCTTGTAAGCATCTAAGGATATTCAAATTTTGTTAAACAACTACACATGAGCTCTTAGTGGTATTATAGTCAATGCCCATAAATAGTAATGATTTTATGGGGCCCCTTTCATGAACCATGATACTTACTTGGAACCATTAGCACCTAAGTCCTTGGATCATACTCATAAACACACTCACTAGAATCATCTGAGTTATTTCCCTATGTGACTCATAGATATAATTAAAGTTCCTTCATTGCTTTTGAGGATGATACATTTGCCTTAGAGGAATAGGTCTTACAACCTATCATATCAAAAGCCTTTGCTATATCATAATGGGATGTTTTGAGCATTGAGCATGGTTTTTGAGGCTATATACATGGTCATAAGCAAATAATTCCCTTAATCCACACAAGAGGCTTGTAAACATATGATCACATTAAGAATTCTTCAAGCCACCATCCATGACCTCTTAAGAATCTTCTAGTTAGTGCCTAGAAATAACATTAACACTATGGGGTTCCTTACACGGACTATGATTCTTAGTTGGAATTGTTAGGATCTAAGTCAGTGACTCTTGACTCTTACTCTTAAACACAGTCACCTAAGGTACATTGGAATCTTAAACACACTCACCCACGGTACATTGGAAATAAATTTCTCTTAATAGGGTCTTTGTTGTTTTTCCATATACCATTATTCATAGAACTTTGGTTGCTCAATAAGACCTAGTAGATAGTACTTTTCACGATGTAAACATGACATTGAAATCTCTTGGGAGCCGCTTGGAGGATATTCTGATGCTTTAGAACCTCATGCATGAGCCATGATTACTAGAGGAACATCTTAGCACCAATCTCTATATGCTTTTGGGACACTACCGTAATATAGACTACAAAATCCATTAAACCAACATAGATGCATCTTGAACCCAGATCTATCAAGCACAGAGAGAGATCCAATTTTTAGTGAGGTGTAAATTCTTTTTATCTTGAATTTTTTACACACCAAGAAAAAAATTACACCTCAA
>LPNX010003684.1:367111-378331 GCA_001517045.1 Pseudotsuga menziesii
TTTATGATAATTTTTTTTTTAAAATAGAAACCACATGTTATATAATATTACCAATGGCACCCCTAATCCTCCGTCTCTCCCGATACGCACTCATTCAACACAGAAAGTTGAAGCCGACCATTCAATATGAAGACTTTGAACGTTAAAAACTCAAGACTTTGAACATTAAATAATTCAAGCCTCACAGATTTGTAAGACAACGTCGCACCCTTTAGATGTAAGACAATTAATTTGAACTTTGAAATCTGAAAACTCACTCGGGTCCGCAGACAAACCTCAGCTCCTCCCCCTCTCCGTCATGTATTTATAGACGATCCCTCCCTGTGAGTAATGCATATACACAGAAAATTGTTTGCAAGTTCATTCTGCAAGTTGAAATCACTCATACATTCTGCAAGTTGCAAGTTCATCTGCAAGTTGAAATCACTCATACATTCTGTTTTCGTAACGCTGATTATTTCCAACCTATCATCCCGTCCAAGATTCAATATATATCGATTATTTCCTGATTATTTCCATATATCGATTATCTAACCGATCATTCAATCTCTATAGTAAAATGATGATGCCACTCATGCCTATGAAAATGAAAACCAATATGTCTGTTCTTGTGGTTGCTGCTCTGACCCTACTTATGATTACGTTGTTGTTTAACGCAATCCCTAATATACCTGTGGTTGCTGCTGCTCCTACATGTGCCCCCAACGGCCATGTTCCAGCAAAATGTCCGCCCAGTCAACTCCTCCATGTTGACGCATCGGCAGCAGGAGGACGGCAACCAGTTGGAGCTTATGGTCCTCCCAGCAACGGCCATGTAATTCCAAGTCCTCCACGGCAACATGAGAATGTTCATTCTTCCATTGAGGCGTCGGCAGCAGCACGATGTCCTCCATCATCTTCATGCAACCCCCATGTGCCAACTCCTGGATGTTGCAGTGGACAAAAATCAAAGATGGAGCACCAACTGACAGTCGATGGCAAGGCGGGATTAATCGGGAATTATAAGACTTCCATGAAAGCTAGAAAGCAGGCATCACCAGATCATACTTACTATTAAACCTACCAGCAAAAACCTTAATGCCCTCTTGAACCAGAAACCATATCTTCAGCCACACATCCATCTTTTTTTTAATATACGTGTTTCACATATTTCTTCCCTGAAGTTAGTAAAGGATTTCAAACTACTTTAACAAGGATAATAAATATGTTTCTGGTAATGGAACATGATTTCATGGAATTTTTTAACATTGTTTTTTCGATAAAATGTTTTTTTACGGTTTATAATAAAATTACAACTTCTTCTGTTTACAAAAGCTATGATGCTATCATTTGGTTTAATATCGGAATAAAAATCAATTTTAAATAAAATAAATACTTATTAATCCAATTTATCACTTATTAATCCAATTTATCAAGCTATGTACAACATAAACATATTTTAAACTTTTACTTCCATTATAATAATAATGTTGGGTATTGTTAGGGCACATATATTGCTCCATGAAACCCCATCAGCATGAGGGAGACATCTGTGTGTTTCGAGGATGCTACCATTCAGTGACTTTGTCGAGATTGTGGCCAATATATGTCCATAGTATAAAGTACAACGATAAGATTTTAAACTTCATCATATTCTCTCTGTCATCCCAATGCCTTATGCAGTATAAATGGGATATGTAGTACTAATAATTTGTATCTATGAATTTTCAGTAATTTGAATTGTTACAGCAAATGTTTCATGCAGTTTCAATACGAAAACCCCTACTTTTTTTGCATCTATGGACTTTCAGTAATTTGAATTCTTACAGTTAATTTTCGTGTAGTTTCAGTACGAAAAACCCTAATTCTTTGCACGTTAACAATCCATCAAAGAAGTTGAACGATATCGCACTGGTCTTTACTCCCATAGAAGAAGCCATCAAGGAGTCTATAGCAAGCTTGCAGGAGAAGGGCTTTGTCGACCAGCTGGATAAAAGTTTGCAGTCCTGAGGATAATTCTACAGACTCGTACTATGTCAGTTGTACAAATTTTACATTTTACTATCATATTCGGACTATGGATTTTACATGGTCGTCTTTGTCATCTTTCTTAATGAGGATTGAAATTACATGATCAAAAGTGGAATCAACAACTTTTCTGCTTCCTAGAAATGCATTAGACTTGTTTAGAAATCTATTGGATAGATGTTTTATTGAAATCACTTTATCAAAAGTGAAATCAATATCTTTTTTTTTTGAAAAATGTTGTTGAAAATCATGCATGTTTGATGACACGCTTGAATCAAGCATCATGGATATTTGTCACAAGAATTCATACGCTATTTATGGCACTTCGAATCTAGATACCTGATTGAGAACCTACTCAAAATTCTGCTTGATCTACAGAATTTAAAAGAGAGGGACGAAAGGGAAAAGTCTAGATCTAAGAAAAACAGAGATGAGTATGGGTTCTCGAGCGAAAAATCAGGCTGAATTGGGTCAGAGAATGAATTCAATGAAGCATGGTGCCAGTTTCCAGATAATGGGAAATACATTTATTAAAAAATAATCTTCAGAAAATAATGATGTTTCATTTAAAAAAACATTAATATTGAAGTAGAATTACAAGATGAGATCAGAATTTAAGCTAACTTTCAAAAGAGAAGATGTATAAATCTCTCTTTCATAGGCTCAGTTCATTGAGAACGAGATCCAACAGTCTTACCAAGATAACCATTCATATCAGTGTTAGTTCGTTGAGAACGTGAAGGGCGAGTTTGAAGACGAGAACGACAGAGGGCGTTTACAGGTTTCCAGTGACAGATTGCATAAGATTTTTAGGTATGTGAAGATCTATGCTTTTAAGTTTTGGAAGTGTAATTATTTTGGTTAGTAGTTGTGTTGAAAAGTGAGTCAATAAATTGTTATTATTATTAGTTATATATATATCAATTAGTTTTATATAAGTCTTAATATAGACACAATCAAAATCAGCAGTGCCAATTCTACAATAACTCTAAAAATCACGGTTATTATGAAGTTTCCTAGAAATTAAAATTTCTTAACGTCATCTTCATCTTCTAGGTCGTTGCAAAAGGACCAGCCTTGATTGTTGCATCACTAATTTGAAGGATGGTGATGCCATTGTCACATATAGTTTAGACTATAATACATTTTTTTTTCCATGAAGGCAGTGAATTCCAATAGCTGGTATTATGTTCTAATTTTACAATAAGATGCTTATGGTTATTAATTGAGAAAGGTTAAATGCACATGGAAGGTTTTCTTAATTGGAAGCCATGCTTTAAAATATAAAGTCGCAGATAGTTTTGTCACAAATAGTTTAGACTACAATACGCTTTTTTTTCTTCATAAAAGCAGTGAATTCTAATAGCTGGTATTTAGTTATAATTTGGTTTGTGAATTCCAATAGATTATTATGTCACGAGCAAGCTGTGATATATATAGATAGGTAGATTGTATTAATTCTAATTCAAAAGAAACTTCTATGTTTTTTGGCATAATTTTTCCTAAGGACCGAATTTTACAATATTTTTGCCTTTGTGAATTTAATTCAATGAATTTTCTGCATGTAAACAAGACAATCTGTAGAGGTGCGTCAGGCAGTAAAGATGGGGTTGCTCTTTTATTGATATGGGGAACATTTTCAATACACACTAACTCATCTATTAATTATTTAGTAACTGAACAAGACTGGAGAAAAAAATGTTGTACACGTCGTTCAATACAAAACTTGCTCACATATGTATGGTCGTTCACTTCCTACACGCATTGTTCAATGCATTTCTTGCTCACATCTGTATGATCGTTCACTTCCTACAAGGGAAAAATTTGTCCTTCCATGATCTCATTTACTTCTTCCATTCCAAAAAGATAGATCAAGTACATTAATATGGGATTGTGAGTCAGTCACGTATTATTTTTGTTTTTTTTTCCTTCACTGCCTTACCTGCTACACATTTTTTATGCCAATATCGATTTTAATACCAGTAAATTTCTCACAATCTATACAATATATATAAATCTACACGATCTATACATTATCTATATAAAGTACAGGAAAGCTGCAAATAACTGTCAATTTTTAAGTCTCTTTCCAGCTTAAAATCCATCTAAACCCGAACAGGAATTAATGAAACAACTAGGGATCTAACCCGAACAGGAATTAAGGAAACAACTGGGAAGCTGGGGATCCGTGAAGAATTAATAGTATAACTATGAAAACCTTGCCAACCACTCCAAGGGCATCCCCGTTTCAGAATTACATGTCCCTCCCACGTAACTATAACATCTGCCTTTGGTCGTTCTTATTAAGAATTATTCTTTTCTTGGGATTTTCAGATATTCTCTTTTCATTAACTGAGACATGATTTTATCCATGCATGGCATGAGAGCCAAAGTAATTGACTTAAGCTATCAAAACTATTGGGGCTTCAAGTGACACGAAATAAAAAATTAACTTAAAGGAATAATGGTTAAATTTGCCTATATTCACCTCTAATAACATCAATTTCCTTTACTCAACCATTATTTCCATCAATTCGTTACTACTCATGCTTAAAATAATGTCATGTGTTTCTTTATTTGCTTCCTTGTCCTTAACATAGTGATTACACACTCTTGTTTGCTGGAGTTTTCAAATGATCTTCATCCAATGGTAACATACGATTCCATAAAGGATCAAATGCATCCCAAATCATGAAATCTCAGTTGGTTGTTGGATTTATTCTTGTAGAGACTTCAGGTTTTTTTTGGCTTTTCAAATATCCTTAAAATTGACAAATTCTTTCAATTATAAGTGAATCAGACAAAAATCTCTATTTTGCCACTGAAATGAGCAGAAATTTGGTTATTTATGTTTTTAAAGCCTTTTAATTCTATGTAGAAACTTGTTTCCCTTTTGATGTTTTTAATAGCGAAAATAATTTTTGTTTTATTTCGTTTTGTATTTTTCCTAAATATGTGGGAAGACAATATGAGGGTATTTATCGACTCGTCGGATATCTGTGTTTAACGCTAGAAACGACTTTGAAATATATGAATTTTTTTTATAATGTTCTTGAAATGGAATTTTTATGCTCAAAATATCTGTGCAATGTTTTTAGCTCAAAACATCCTTCAATTCTGTTATGCAATCAACATTGAGTCCTTTGGACACTTCGTTTAATTCATTGAGTCTTCAGACACTTCATTAATAACTAGCCACAATGTTAGTGGCAATGTCGGGGACATTGCCACCACGTGGCTCTTGTAATAATAATGTTGGTCATTGTTAAAATCAATATCAATGTTAACAACCTTTATAATGAAAATGGTTAAATCATTTGTATAATTTTTTTTCCTACTTTATCAAAATAATGGAAAAGAGAACATATATTAATGGAAAAGGAAACATATATATTTTTTACCTAAAATTTTATAAGAATCTTTTTGTATTAAATGAAATAGTAAATATTGATGATTAACATTGTAAAATCATGTTGTACTAGGAGTGTTTGTATTGGATGAAATTGTAAATAATGAAGTTTAACATTTTAAAATCATGTTTTACTAGGGTATTTAAGAGTTTTCAATTAATTTCTGTATTAAAAGAAAATATTTCAACAATTCAAAATTGCAATTTTAACAAAGATTTTATAACTAGATTTATGTGATATCAAATGAGAAAATCAAAATCATAAAACATCGATAAAGATTTTATGGCCAGGTTTATGTGATATCAAACCAAAAGATCAAAATGATAAAACATAAAACTCTCCATTGAAATGCATGGCCCATGCTTAAGGCCCATGTCCATCACATTTGACATACGTAAGGAATAGTTTTATGTATAAGTATGATATGGTGGCCATAGGAACATGTGAATTAGAAAGAATATTTTTCAAGGAAAATGACATTGTAAATAGAGGACATGGTGTCTAATACTAGGCCAAGTACCTATAGGGACCACAAGCCATAAATGATGGAACATGAAAAGAAAGATGTAGTAGAAATGGATATTGGTAAGGCTCTTCCACAACCTTCAATATATATGTGATCCCTAGTTATATATTAATAAGAAATCATCTTGGAATAATGATTTTGCTTCCTTAGTAGATAGCATGGTCTACGATATCAAACAAAGGTAGAGTTCCAAGTAAAAGTATTTTGATAAAGTGTATAAGTGCACTAGGGTATATCTTGAGCCTATGGGACATGTGAATGCCCATAAAATAGGCCATGGTTCATCCAAATAATGTGTACATAGTTATTTGTTTCATTACATATCACATGTTACTAGGTGGATATGATAGTAAGATGAGAGTGCATGCCTTATAATCGAGTCAATACCAAAGCACGTCCACCTCTATTACCACAATATTTTTTTCTTAAAAATATGGGAAAATATGTATATATAGTTACTGTGATTTTGATAATGTAAATGGAGGTCATATAGACACCTACGATAATTACTGGTTAGGGTGTCTCCATGTAAAAGACGTGGCAAGAGCACATATATTGCTCCATGAAACCCCATCAGCATGAGGGAGACATCTCTGTGTTTCGAGGATGCTACCATTCAGTGACTTTGTCGAGATTGTGGCCAATATATGTCCATAGTATAAAGTACAACGATAAGATTTTAAACTTCATCATATTCTCTCTGTCATCCCAATGCCTTATGGAGTATAAATGGGATATGTATTCTGTGTTAGACTGATAATTTGTATCTATGAATTTTTAGTAATTTGAATTGTTACAACTAATGTTTCATGCAGTTTCAATACGAAAACCCCTATTTTTTTTGCATCTATGGACTTTCAGTAATTTGAATTCTTACAGTTAATTTTCGTGTAGTTTCAGTACGAAAAACCCTAATTATTTGCACGTTAACAATCCATCAAAGAAGTTGAATGATATCGCATTGGTATTTACTCCCATAGAACAAGCCATCAAGGAATCTATAGCAAGCTTGCAGGAGAAGGGCTTTGTCGACCAGCTGGATAAAAGTTTGCAGTCCTCAAGATAATTCTGTAGACTCGTACTATGTCAGTTGTACAAATTTTACATTTTACTATCATATTCGGACTATGGATTTTACATGGTCGTCTTTGTCATCTTTCTTAATGAGGATTGAAATTACATGATCAAAAGTGGAATCAACAACTTTTCTGCTTCTTAGAAATGCATTAGACTTGTTTAGAAATCTATTGGATAGATGTTTTATTGAAATCACTTTATCAAAAGTGAAATCAATATCTTTTTTTTGAAAAATGTTCTTGAAAATCAGGCATGTTTGATGACAGGCTTGAATCAAGCATCATGGATATTTGTCACAGGAATTCATACGCTATTTATGGCACTTTGAATCCAGATACCTGATTGAGAACCTACTCAAAATTCTGCTTGATCTGTAGAATTTAAAAGAGAGGGACAAAAGGGAAAAGCCTAGATCTGAGAAAAACAGAGATGAGTATGGGTTCTTGAGAGAAAAATCAGCCTGAATTGGGTCAAAGAATGAATTCAATGGAGCATGGTGCCAGTTTCCAGATAATGGGAAATACATTTATTAAAAAATAATCTTCAGAAAATAATGATGTTTCATTTAAAAAAACATTAATATTGAAGTAGAATTACAAGATGAGATCAGAATTTAAGCTAACTTTCAAAAGAGAAGATGTATAAATCTCTCTTTCAGAGGCTCAGTTCATTGAGAACGAGATCCAACAGTCTTACCAAGATAACCATTCATATCAGTGTTAGTTCGTTGAGAACGTGAAGGGAGAGTTTGAATACGAGAACGATAGAGGGCGTTTGCAGGTTTCCAGTGACAGATTGCATAAGATTTTTAGGTATGTGAAGATCTATGCTTTTAAGTTTTGGAAGTGTAATTATTTTGGTTAGTAGTTGTGTTGACAAGTCAGTTAATAAATTGTTATTATTATTAGTTATATATATATTAATTAGTTTTATAAAAGTCTTAATATAGACACAATCAAAATCAGTAGTGCCAATTCTACAATAACTCTAAAAATCACGGTTATTATGAAGTTTCCTAGAAATTAAAATTTCTTAACGTCATCTTCATCTTCTAGGTCATTGCAAAAGGACCAGCCTTGATTGTTGCATCACTAATGTGAAGGATGGTGACGCCATTGTCACATATAGTTTAGACTACAATACATTTTTTTCTTCCATGAAGGCAGTGAATTCCAATAGCTGGTATTATGTTCTAATTTTACAATAAGATGCTGATGGTTATTAATTGAGAAAGGTTAAATGCACATGGGAGGTTTTCTTAATTGGAAGCCATGCTTTAAAATATAAAGTCGCAGATAGTTTTGTCACAAATAGTTTAGACTACAATACGCTTTTTTTTCCTCATAAAAGCAGTGAATTCTAATAGCTGGTATTTAGTTATAATTTGGTTTGTGAATTCCAATAGATTATTATGTCACGAGCAAGTTGTGATATATATAGATAGGTAGATTGTATTAATTCTAATTCAAAAGAAACTTCTATGTTTTTTGGCATAATTTTTCCTAAGGACCGAATTTTACAATATTTTTTCCTTTGTGAATTTAATTCAATGAATTTTCTGCATGTAAACAAGACAATCTGTAGAGGTGCGTCAGGAAGTAAAGATGGGGTTGATCTTTTATTGATATGGGGAACATTTTCAATACACACTAACTCATCTATTAATTATTTAGTAACTGAACAGGACTGGAGAAAAAAATGTTGTACACGTCGTTCAATACAAAACTTGCTCACATATGTATGGTCGTTCACTTCCTACATGCATTGCTCAATGCAATTCTTGCTCACATCTGTATGATCGTTCACTTCCTACAAGGGAAAACTTTGTCCTTCCATGATCTCATTTAATTCTTCCATTCCAAAAAGCTAGATCAAGTACATTAATATGGGATTGTGAGTCAGTCACGTATTATTTTTGTTTTTTTTTCCTTCACTGCCTTACCTGCTACACATTTTTGATGCCAATATCGATTTTAATACCAGTAAATTTCTCACGATCTATACAATATATATAAAGTACATGAAAGCTACACGATCTATACATTATATATATAAAGTACAGGAAAGATACAAATAAATGTCAATTTTTAAGTCTCTTTCCAGCTTAAAATCCATCTAAACCCGAACAGGAATTAATGAAACAACTAGGGATCTAACCCGAACAGGAATTAAGGAAACACCTGGGGATCCATGAAGAATTAATAGTATAACTATGAAAACCTTTCCAACCACTCCAAGGGCATCCGCGTTTCAGAATTACATCTCCCTCCCACGTAACTGTAACATTTGCCTCTGGTCGCTCTTATTAAGAATTATTCTTTTCTTGGGATTTTCAGATATTCTCTTTTCATTAACTGAGACATGATTTTATCCATGCGTGGCATGAGAGCCAAAGTAATTGACTTAAGCTATCAAAACTATTCGGGCTTCAAGTGACACGAAATAAATAATTAACTTAAAGGAATAATGGTCAAATTTGCCTATATTCACCTCTAATAACATCAATTTCCTTTACTCAACCATTATTCCCATCAATTTGTTACTACTCATGCTTACAATAATGTCATGTGTTTCTTTATTTCCTTCCTTGTCCTTAACATAGTGATTACACACTCTTGTTTGCTGGAGTTTTCAAATGATCTTCATCCAATGTTAACATACGATTCCATAAAGGATCAAATGCATCCCAAATCATGAAATCTCAGCTGGCTGGTGGATTTATTCTTGTAGAGACTTCAGGTTTTTTTTGGCTTTTCAAATATCCTTAAAACTAACAAATTCTTTCAATTATAAGTGAATCAGACAAAAATCTCTATTTTTCCACTGAAATGAGCAGAAATTTAGTTATTTATGTTTTTAAAGCCTTTTAATTCTCTGTAGAAACTTGTTTCCCTTTTGATGTTTTTAATAGCAAAAATAATTTTTGTTTTATTTCGTTTTGTATTTTTCCTAAATATGGGGGAAGACAATATGAAGGTCTTTATCGACTCGTCGGATATCTGTGTTTAACGTTAGAAACGACTTTGAAATATATGAATTTTTTTTATAATGTTCTTGAAATGGAATTTTTATGCTCAAAATATTTGTGCAATGTTTTTAGCTCAAAACATCCTTCAATTCTGTTATGCAATCGACATTGAGTCCTTTTGACACTTCGTTTAATTCATTGAGTCCTTCAGACACTTCATTAATAACTAGCCACAATGTTAGTGGCAATGTCGGGGACATTGCCACCATGTGGCTCTTGTAATAATAATGTTGGTCATTGTTAAAATCAATATCAATGCTCACAACCTTTATAATGAAAATGGTTAAATCATTTGTATAATTTTTTTTCCTACTTTATCAAAATAATGGAAAAGAGAACATATATTAATGGAAAAGGAAACATATATATTTTTTACCTAAAATTTTATAAGAATCTTTTTGTATTAAATGAAATAGTAAATATTGATGATTAACATTGTAAAATCATGTTGTACAAGGAGTGTTTGTATTGGATGAAATTGTAAATAAATAAGTTTAACATTTTAAAATCATGTTTTACTAGGGTATTTAAGAGTGTTCAATTAATTTCTGTATTAAAAGAAAATATTTCAATAATTCAAAATTGCAATTTTAACAAAGATTTTATAACTAGATTTATGTGATATCAAATGAGAAAATCAAAATCATAAAACATCGACAAAGATTTTATGGCCAGGTTTTTGTGATATCAAACCAAAAGATCAAAATGATAAAACATAAAACTCTCCATTGAAATGCATGGCCCATGCTTAAGGCCCATGTCCATCACATTGACATACTTAAGGAATATTTTTATGTATAAGTATGATATGGTGGCCATAGGAACATGGAATTAGAAAGAATATTTTTCAAGGAAAATGATATTGTAAATAGAAGACATGGTGTCTAATACTAGGCCAAGTACCTATAGGGACCACAAGCCATAAATGATGGAACATGAAAAGAAAGATGTAGTAGAAATGGATATTGGTAAGGCTCTTCCACACCCTTCAATATATATGTGACCCCTAGTTATATATTAATAAGCAATCATCTTGGAATAATGATGTTGATTCCTTAGTAGATAGCATAGTCTACGATATCAAACAAAGGTAGAGTTCCAAGTAAAAGTATTTTGATAAAGTGTATAAGTGCACTAGGGTATATCTTGAGCCTATGGGACATGTGAATGCC
>LPNX010003684.1:378711-394169 GCA_001517045.1 Pseudotsuga menziesii
GGTGGTGTTAGGTGTTATAAGAATCATTTGTTATGGGGGTTACAGTTATAAATATTTGGTTTTAATGGTTATGATAATTATGGATTATAGGTTTTATGGATTAATGCTTAGTTGTTAGTTCTTAGGGCTGATAATGATTGTAGGGTTAATGGTTACGGGTGTTGTATGGATTATGGTGAATGTTATAAAGTTTAATGATTATAGAGGTTATGCTTTATATTAGTTAATATGGGCGATGGGTTATAATTCTTAGGGATCGTAATGGTAGATGTTGATTGGGGTGATAAGGCTTATATGGGATATAGTGGTTTCTAGACATATAGTATAGAGGTTTTCACATTTTAAATGAATGTGCGTGTGATTTTACTTAATAAAATTGTGTGTGCAATTTTACTCAATCAAAATATGTGTGATAGTGAAATATTAAAATATGGAAATACTAGCCTAATTCCAAACTAATAATTTAAGAAAGGAGGTGCTAGAGGCAAATCAAAATAACATATCATTAAATATTATTAGAAGTTGTGCCACTCATGTTGAGAACATATTAATGATGTCTTCTCTATCTAGTTGTTGAAACCACCTTGTTTAATGGTAAGAATGGATTTCCATTTTGATACTTTGAGCACTCGGCATGGTTCTTTAGGCCGTAGACATGGAAATGAGACAAAAAATTTTCCTTAGGCCCTATTGGACACTTATAGTCATCCAATAACAATAGAAACTCCTTAAACCACCGCACATGACCTTTTAACTATCTTCTAGTCAATGGTGCCCTACATGGCCACATGGTATATCAATGGGATCCAACTCATCTTGTAGAATTTCCCATTTTCCCGGCCAAAGATTCTATTTAGCATCAGGGCTATTTTCCTAGAGGGGGTGCATAACCAGTAGTCTCATACTCACCAGTGGCTTTCTGGTTTAGTTTCTTTCCTGCTACCATCATCCACTTAGCACATTCAAAGACATTTGAGTTCACATTTTCACCCATTCATCCGTCATCATAGTTTGTGGAGCGGGTAGTTTGCAAGCCTTGGTTATATATGTAGGGTGAAGGAAGAAAATGCTTGTCCTTCAGCGTTGGAAATGATCATAGTGGATGAATTTGCTCAAGGTATGGTCCATTCGATTACCTCAACACAGGGGAAGAGTTCGGGACACGTGGATTTCTTTGTGATACCTGATTTTCTTATGTTTACATATAAAATTATATCTTCTAGGCCTACATCTGATACATTCTGGTTCTTGATCATAAGTATTTGAATTCATTGAAACTCCTGTTCAGCCCCCGTGACAGCTTTCGCGTCTTCGTAAATGATCTCCATTCTGGGAAAAACCTCCAAGTTCTGAGTTGTCCTCGGTGACCTTGGCCTTCTTCTTTCCACCCTTCTTTGGCATGTTGTGATGTGAGGACTAAAGTTGTAACATGATCACATCAAGATATGTCTTAGTGATAATGTGATCGAAATAACATGCATTTATATCACTAGTAAATACTGAATTGAGAAGATAATGTTAATATTGCAAGATACCAATGAAAAACTTAGATAACAAATCATGGTTTTTTTCAAAGAAGTAGAATTGAAGTTAATGTTTATTATGATGGAGGATAACAAATATTTATTTAATAGTTCATCCTTGGCCACTCAAAAGTAACTCTATGATGTAGAGAAATCTCTTTCAAAAATTCTCCAGTCATTTTCACTTACAACCAGGGTATATATTAGGTTAAAACTTGAATGAAACTTATCAGTATAGGTGTAGGTGTCTCTTTGGGAGAGAGATATTTGGTTCTTTTAAACGTTAATCCTAACCATCTGCAAACTTTATGATCTCTATTCATTAGGATTTAACACACTAAAACAATGAGACATCTTTTCATGGATTTTCTTCAATGGTGAGGAAACAATCAGAAAAACATGCCAAAAGATTTTTACTTCGAAGCCGGGGCATCTTGGGGAAACTTGCAACCCTATTTTGACCTAAAAATCCCACAAAAGCTTCTTGATCCATAGTGTCGTCCCTAAAGGAAAAAAGGATGCAGTCGAATACCATCTGAAAGGAAACCCTAGGCCAAAACTTTAAGATGTGGCGGTACCTAAAGTGCGAATCCACTGACTGTTCCCCTATCACCGCATATAAAAATAAACCAGATAGGGCGCACTCGGGGAAACACTCGTGATGCCACAACTTTATCAGCAAAACCCTAGAGGTTCGATAGACCCATATATATGTCTTGAAAGACCAAATCAAATGTAGCAGTGAAGGTGGGTACAAAAATTATCACGACCGAGTGAGTAGGCTAGGAAAAGCTCAGTGATGCCAAGGGTTCTATCACAACTGGACTAGGGATACGTCTGGCGGTTGGTCGATCAAAATAGAACCCTATGGGTTGGGGGTTGGCTTTTAAAACCACGACCGTAGATGGTGACAACAAAAAACTAAAAACATAACCCTAAATCCCCACTCCATTGTTCTTTCAAGCCATTTTTAACACAAGATAGCACGAAGATAAGGTTTTAGGCCTACCTGATGAACACTGGTGAGGGTACGGTGCTTAGAACAACAATCCATAGGATCCAAGTGGTGAAAGTTGACTGGATGTGTCCAAAATAGAGTAAATCGTAATAGTCCATAAAAACCTCACCGGGCTTATATAAACAAAAGTTGAACTAGCAATAAATGCATTCGTTGGGGTAATAAACATTGCGCTAGTGAAAACGATGTTTTGGCGCCTACAACTTAAACCCCATCGGAAACCTTTAACGAGTTGGTGTGAAAAAATAAGTTATCTATGATAGTGTTGGTTGGACATACAAAATCCTGTTGACACCATCAGCAGACACTTGTCAAATCCGGCTGAAAAAGAATGTCGAAAAACTCCCAAAATAGTTTCAATAGGCAGTGAAAACTAAGTTTTGTCGAACATGTCGGCTGTAAAACATGAGTTCTTTTGACATTGTCGCTAAAACTCGCTGGGAACTTCTGAAAAACAGACGTTGGCAAAACCCATAAAAATGTTTTGAAGAAAAACTGTCGGCAAGGAGAGTTAAGTTTCGTCGAACCCGTCGGCTGTGAAGGATGAGTTTCGTCGACACCATCGGTAAAAATCGGCGAACACTTTCGATCAACTTAAGAAAATCCTCCGATAAATCATGTCAGTGAGCAAATGTAAGTTTTTCCAATAGCGTCAGCTCAAAAACCTGAGTTTCACCGATGTTGTTAGCGTAAACTCACAAAAAAATTCCGACAAAGACTTAGGTTTTGGGCAAAAATCAGCTAGAATACATCAGATGGAAAGATTGAGTTCTTTAGACATGTCGGCTCAAATCGATGACTTCTTTCGACACATTGAAAGGAAAAGCTGAGTTTTAACTTAGTGAAATTTTTTTTTCTGACTTGTTCAAATAAAATCTAAGTGATGGAATGAAAAATCAAGGAGTAGTACTAGTCTAAGAAAGGCTAAAAACTTAAAATTCTAAGGAGGGGCCGAAAAAATGTAAATTTTTTTAATGAGGTGGTTGCAGTAGCAACAGTACCTCAGGATATGCTTTGCGGCAATCAGGTGAACATGTCTTGGATCTGTCAAGAACTGGCTCAATGTGTTCACAACAAAACATATGTCAGGTCTCTTGTTCGTCAGGTAAATCAATGGTCCAATCATCTGACGATATACTGTGGCCTCAACTGACTCTGATGAAGCATCACAAAGTAGCTTCAAGTTTGATGCCATGGGTGTGGGTATTTCATTGTAATCCATCATCCCAAATCTCTTTAGGATCTCTATTATACAACTCCCTAGACCAAGGAAGACCCCATTTGTACTCTGCCACACCTCCATGCCTAGAAAATAATGCATCATGCCCAATTCCTTCATCTCGAACTCGGGAACAAGCTTCCTCTTTTCATCTTTGACGAGTTTCTCTTTGCCTATTAGTAATAGGTCAACGACATATAGCAGGAGCATCACTGGTCTTCCACCTTCAACCTTGAAGCAAAGGTTGGGATTTTCTTTACTCTCAGTAAAACCTAGGGCCATCATTAAGTTGTTCATCCCGCTGTACGATGCTGAACTTGAGGATATTCTGTAGTCACTCCCTCTGAAGTGGAGTATCATTCTCCCTCTGCCTTTCATGCTCTATGTATCGAAACATTCTTTACTGGAGTGACAAATAGATTCCTTTGCTACTGATCTTCTATGTATCCATCTAGTGTCACTCATGGATACCAAGATCCTTTATTTTGATCTTTGTTGAAAACTTCTTCTCGCACCCATCTGTGAGCTTGTCATCCTCTATAGGCTTTCATCTTCAACCTTGTAGCAAAGGTTAAGATCTTCATCACTCTAGGTGATTTTCAAGTTCCTCATGTAATTGTATGTGTTGTACAAGGCCTTCTTGAATTTGCACACATGAGTCTATATGTCACGTGTCTCAATTCCCAATGGCTGCTCTACGTACACTTCCTCCTTGACTACACCACTCAAGAATGTTGTCTTGATGTCATCTGGTGTATCTCCCATCACACACCTGCAGGTATGGATCTAATGAAGTGTACATCGCAACTGGTGCAAATGTCTCCTCATAGTCTATGCCTTCTTTCCGTGAGAAGCCTTGTGCTATAAATCTTGCCTTGTATCTCACGATGCTGCCATCTACTGCATGCTAGATTTTGTAGATCCATATGGATGACACTACGGAATTACCTTTAGGTCTCAACACGACATCCTAGACATCATTCCTCTTGATCAAGTGGTACTCTTTATCACAGTATGCTTCCATTTCTTCTTGGATACTTCTTCATAGCTGGAAGGATCTGCATCAATGATGTCGCTTAACAGTGTCACATAACTAAAGTGTGTATGAGGCCTCTTTATTTCTTTGGAAGTCTCTTCATACTATTATTCATCTCGGATGATTTCTCATGCCCAAGGTGGTCTTCATATCTTGAGGTGGATCTACCGTTCTCTTTAGATTCTTTTGAATCTCTTTCTTTCGGCACAGTGTCTTTGACCCAAGAATCTTCAAGTTCCTCTTCTGAACTATCATTATTTGTTCTTTGGAATGATCTACAAGTCAAGTTCAGTTGCATGATTAGAAATGTCTCATAATTTCCAAAACATATTAATACTGACAAATATATGTCACATAGTCATGAAACTATTTTAGCCAATGCTATGACATTCATTCATATACCGTACACACACAATAACTTCTAGATTCCTTCCACGCCAATGTTATTAAGAGTGTGTACTACTCCTAATATGCCAGCACATAGGTTTCAATCTAGATGAGTAGCAATGGAATGTTTTACAACATCATTTACTTCTTACCCATCATGTGCAATCCAGTAGTATAAATGCAAATACTCAAACATGCATAACACATGAACTGAATATAAACAAATGCACAACAAAACAATATCATGAAATGGAAATTGAATACTCATCTTTATTTCTTTGGTGGGTAGACTCCTTCTTGAGCCTTCAACTTCATCATCTTCTTCATTCACAATTGCATCATTTCTTATCCAAATTCTAAGATGGATAAGAGGTTCTTCAAGGGTTGAGTCCTTCATATTCCTCATCGCTTGAGGGATCTTCTTTGAATAGTGAGAGCTTGATCTTCAGTTGTTCCCATATTATCTTCTCTTATTATGAGTCGAGCTTCTTCTTGTGTGCACTCTTCCCAGAGTCTGCTGAAGGTAATCAAATTCCTTCTGGCACACATTCCTCGAATGAATGACTCCCATGATCTTGGGAGGTCATTTAAGGTGGTCATATCAATCTATTATTCTTCTTCGATTGCTTCATCATAGAATTGAACACTTAATTTTTGTGTCTTCAAGGATGACACATGAGGGATGAGATGATCTTTAATGGAACCTGCAATGATTCTCTTGGCTCTATCCTTAGCCTCATCTCCCTCTAGCACTTAGAACTTCCTTACCGAAATACTTATTCAAGTCATTTTATTCAAGGATCACAGAGGTCCTATAATTCCATACTTGAAAGTTGTCAGCTTCACCAAGCTTGTCATCAAGCTAGGTGTGATTAGACATTTTGAAATGAGAACCTCAAATATAAATATAAAAAAAATAGATCTTACCCATTTGAAGTGTCCGACCTAGTTTTGAAGCTGGATGATCTAGGGTTTGTTAGAGAAACCGTAATTTTTCAAATTGGAATTTCAAAATTCTGATAAGACATAAATACTGTCCTCTTCAAGGCGAGCTGTCCAATGTACTTCTTTTCTGAAAACAGTGGTGGGAATCTCTCGAAATAGTAAGCCCCAGTTTTCCAATTTCTTCTACGGAAATGTGTGAAATTGATTTTGCTATATCTCCCAAGTTTCAAATTCTTATAGTTTGAAACTTCTCAATGAGATAAGGCTGATATGTTGTCTTTCCAAACCCATAGGTTAGAGTAGAAATGGATTCTCCAAGTGGGACTTATTCTGATTTTCCCAAGGTGGCTGTTTTGGGGACTGTTCAACATAACGAACTTGTACGTACTGCCACGTATCACTATTTCACATTCTGGGTCTGAAAAGTGTACTACAAAAACTATAGTCCCTGGCCTACCTGCAACATCTCGATAAATTTCATTTGAACCTTCCTAGCCCGAGATATAAAAAATATCCCTAGGTCACCTGTTTATGACTGAATTCTGGAGGGGGCTCGAACCCTGATTTGGAGGAACCATATCTCCTGAAGTATAGCGAATATGAACCTAAAACTTTTACACAAGGTAAAAAGAGAATTTATCTTCATTCTATAAAAGTTTCAACTTTTGATCCTGCTCAAATATCTCGTTATAGAAAAAGTTCTAGAATGACTAAATTCAATCTTCTAGGGGTTTCAGGCATGGAACCCTAATTTCCATTAGCTTCCATTGTAGCTGTATTTCAGCTACACAGTGAAACTTCTGTGATTCAGAAACTGATACCACCAACAGATGTGCCCTAGTGGGGTGAGTTATCCTAGCCCTATTTTCTTGATGATCTGTGGAGAGAACACCTTCAACTAGGATGTCCAAGTTCTCGTAGCTACATAGTGCCTTCTTTTAGAGAGGCTTTGATACCATGTTAGTTTTTCTTAAGATATGATTTGATTATCTAGCATCCTTATCTGAAGGAATAAAAAGTACAAAAAAATGCATAAGATATAAAAGATACACAAGACATAAATATTTTCATAGGGGAAACCATAAAGGAGAAAACCTTGCAAACTTCTTCAGAATAGTAAGATGATCAAAAGCAGTAATAATAAATGTTCAGTGTCGACTATCTTTATCTCCTCCTTTGACTGTCTCTCTCTCTCATGCGCCATAGAGAGTGTGTGGCGTGTGTATAAATGAGTGAGATCACCTCCCTATTATACCCTTTCAAGTCACTGACCAAATATAAAACTCGAGCCTTATACATGTCATCTCAAATCGGGCCCACTTATCCTAAAGAGACCATAATTACATATTACATGATGTTAAACTGGGGACTATTGCCCTGACTTGTAACGAAGGTTGTGCCTTAGGGTCTAGACAAAATTTAGACATCCTGTAAAGGGGTAACACACATCCCCAATGGGGGTAAAACAACATACAATGATAATATACATCAGAATATCCTTTGAAGTTATAAATACATCAATAGGTCCACATGCACCCAATGTCCATCCATGATGTATCCTAGGTACTAAATTCTCTCCATGTTAAATGAGCATTTCTCTAAATTGGTGTATAACTTATGTTGTCGGAAGGGGCTTAAGACCTAATGAATGTGGTGAAAATGTTCTACCGAAGTTTTGCTAAAGATGAGGATTTTCTCTAGATACACGACCACAGAGGAGTTTGTAAACAAAAACAATATATCGTCCATCATCCTCATGAATGTTGTTGGAGCATTAGTCAATCCAAAAGACATGACGAACCACTCAAAAAGTCCTCATTTAGACTTAAAAGTTATCTTCCATGCACCAATTTTGCTTGATTGAGACTTGGTGGTATCCTAACTAAAGATCAATCTTACGGAAAAACATGGAAACCCTAATCCGATCAAGAGGATCATAAATATAAGAAATTGGGTATCAATTCTTGACAGTGATATTGTTAAGGGATCTGTAACCAACACAAAGTTTCCATGTACCATCCTTTTTAAGTACCAACACAATCAGGTTCCCATTTGTGATTGGCAGATCCAGTCCCCTTCCTTCAACTCCTCTGATCATTTGGTTGGATATTTGTAGTTGTGATGGTGGCATTGGCTTCTGCATCAATGCTTTGCTTTCCTTTGTCCTTATCTGCATTAGAGTCCAATCCAGAGTTCGACTCTAAGGATTTCATCTCAGCCAAATGTTATTGCTTCGATTAACATTCATCAGTGCTGTGTCAGGAGCTTTTGTGTAACTCACACCACTTTCCAATGTCCTTCTTCAAATTCATGTGTGGTTTGGACTGGTTGTTGTGAGTTTGGATATCCTTTCTTTCTCCTTTATTTTTTGAGTTAGGGCCACCCTTATCGGGCTTCTGAAGTGATTGATTTGCAAATCCAAACTCGCGCTTATTCTTTTGATTGAATTTTTGCTCAATTTTGACAACAAATCGATAAGTGATTCCCAGTGAGGAAATTTCCAGGAAACTCATCTATGTTTGGATGTATTTATGTAGGACATTGCAGTACTTTAGGACCAAGTTCCATTAAGAGTTTTTGATACCTAGCTTTGAGTGTAAGGTATGGAATATATTGGTAAACTCTAGCATCGTTTGGTCTCTTTTTTTCCACAAAGTTGTCCATCTCATTTATTCGTCATCATAGTTTCTGATCAAGTAGAAATCCTCCTTAAGGGCATGGACAAAGGTTTCCCAAGTGGGTTTTGTACCAGATGTTGCAAACTCATCTCCAACATGATTGTCGCATCCCATTGAAGCCATGATCCCATATTTACCTATTAAACTTAGTTTGCAGGTTGTTATATCATGTGTTATATTTAAAGTTTGAGATATGTTTTAAGTTTACTTTTAATGAAGAATTATTACTACTTTAAGAGTTTGAATAGGTAGATGTCTGATTTCATATTTCAGTGACTCTCAATTTTTTCATTAAATATTTTTTCCACGCCAAATCATACGGGTGTTCATTTTTGTACTCAAATATTGCTAATATGCTTGGAACTATTAGGACCTAATTACTTGGATTTTATTCCTAAATAAACTCACCTAAGACACACTCCAAAGATGTAAAACTCTGAACTATTGAAAAATTTAGGGGGGGAATTTAGCAGATGGGATAATTTTTTAGGTTTTTTTCCAAGATTTGTAAATTTCATTCTTTTTTTTTTTCTAAAATTATTGAGCCAGGCTCCTAAGTATAAGATTTTTTACTCTAAACATCATAAAATTTGTCCAAAAACTATATAAAATCCTTATAAATATGAACCTTTTTAAAACAATATTACCGGAGCCCCAACTATATCTTAATTGGATGTTTTGAGCGATAGGTATGGTTTTCAAGGTTATAGACATGATCAACAATGGAATCAATTGAACCTTAGGCCCTACATGAAGGTTGTAAGCATCTAAGGATATTCAAAATTATTTAAACAACTACACATGAGATCTTAGTGGTATTATAGTAAATTCCCATAAATAGTATTGATTTTATGGGGGCCCTTTCATGAACCATGATACTTACTTGGAACCATTAGCGCCTAAGTTCTTGGATCCTACTCATAAACACACTCACTAGAATCATCTGAGTTATTTCCATATGCCACTCATAAATACAATTAAAGTTCCTTCATTGCGTTTTAGGATGAAACATGTGCCTTAGAGGAATATGTCTTACAACCTATCATGTCAAAAGCCTTTGCTATATCATAATTGGATGTTTTGATTATTGAGCATGGTTTTGGAGGCTATAAACATGGTCATAAGGAAATAATTTCCTTAATCCCTACAAGAGGCTTGACAATATATGATAATAGTAAGAATTATTCAAGCCACCATCCATGACCTCTTAAGAATTTTCTAGTTAGTGCCTAGAAATATCATTTACAGTATGGGGTTCCTTGCATGGACCATGATCCTTAGTTGGAATTGTTAGGATCTAAGTCCTTGAATCTTGCTCTTAAATGTACATTCACCCATGGTACATTGGAATCTTAAACACACTCACCAAGGTACATTGGAATCTTAAACACACTAACCCAAGGTACATTGGAATTGCATGAGTTATTCGCATATACCACTCATAAGTACAAATAATTTTCCCTGAATAGGGACTTTGTTGGTTTTCCATATACCATTATTCATAGAAATCTCTTGCTCAATAAGGCCTAGTAGATAGTAATTTGCACGATGTAAGCATGACATTGAAATCTCTTGGAAGCGAGTTGGAGGATGCTATGATTCTTTAGAACCTCATGCATGAGTCATGATTACTAGAGGAACATCTTAGCACCCATCTCTCTAGGATTTTGGTCCACGACTATAGTCTAGACTATAAAATCCATTAAACCATCATAGATTTATCTTAAACCTAGAGAGAGATCCAATTTTTAGTGAGGAAAAAAATTATACCTCAAGATATTTGATCCCTCTTAGTTCTTGATATATCTAGGTTTAAAATCAAATCAATCTAATATAATTTTTTTTTGTTTAAGCCTCATTTGGGTTTTTGCAGGAGAGGAGCCAAGTGCTCTAAATCCAAGTATGGGGGAGATGTTGTAAACCAAGTATGGGGCAGATGTCATAATGTAAGGTAACATAACATTACATTAGCAAAAATAAAAAGTATTTTCAAAATTTTATGTCAAATAAAATAAAAAATTGAAAATAATTTTAAAAATCTACGAGTGCCTCATAAAATAAAAAACTATCAAAAGTAATTAAGAAAATCTATGTTCCTCTATAAAATTAAAAAATAAACATGAATCTATCTAACAATGGAGGAATTAAATTTCTTAAATTTAAAATTAAAAAATACATCTCGAGAAATTGGATCCCTTTCTATACTTGATAGATACAAGTTTTAGAACAACATGTTATATAACATTACACAACTTATGGATTACAAAATATCCCACACTGAATTATAAGCATCTCGTTACTCGAAGAATCTCGTTAGTCTAGTAGCAATAACATTTTTTTGTGAATACATACACTCAAATTTTGGAGAATTGAGTTTAAAATTGCAGAAAAAAAAGCTAGATTGTTGACATCGAATTTTCCGCCCCAAACTATTTCTAAGCATCTATCAACGTTGACAATCAAACAAAATCTGTATTACCAATGGCACTCCTATTCATCGATCTCTACCAATACGCACTCATTCAACACAGAAAGTTGAAGCATTTATCATGTGCATTGCACCCATTTATTCCTTTAAATATAATTTAAGTTGGTATCCGCGTACCACAATCTTCCATTTAGATTTACAAGTTGGAATCAAGTCACACATTTGTCATCATTAATAACATAAGCAATAAACATAAATATAACTTTCTCATACAGGTAGGTTCATAAATCCACAAATATAATTCTCTCAGTGGAGTTGAGTTAAACGAATAAGAAGCAAATAAATATAAAACAGGTCATAATGTAGTTTAGATATCAAAGTCACAAAATGGTGCATTACATACAACCATCCTTTGAGAAACTTCCTAAAGTTATAGTAAAAAAGTGTGGAATAATCACAATGCACGGTCTCTATGTCCTCCCAAGTAGTAGGTTATGGGCTATACTTGTATTTATGGATCTTAAATTGGTCCACAACGCAATGCCTAACTTATTAGACCCTACAGTCAAATATGAGTAATGGTTCGACCATCATGGTTCTCTCATTCGAAATCGGTGAGTCCTTCCAATTTAGTTCATGAGATTCATTAGCTATACAATGTTGTAATAATGATGCATGAAAAACATCACAAGTTTTATGCAAATGGGGTAGTAGTGAAAGGCAATATGTAATGGTCCAATTCTTTCTATAATTTTTAATGTCGCTATTAATCAAGGTGACAACCTTAACACATTTCCAATGTAAGTAGTACTCTTATTATGACTAATATGAATAAAACCCCCATCTCCAACATTACAACTTCGGTCAGTTCAATATGCATTGACATGACCCTTATGCCCACCATGTGCTTCCTTTAATCACTATCTAATCTAAATTACGTACTCTTCCATCTCCTAAACTGGTTATGTTCCTATGATTACTTCGTCTTATAACATATCCCAACTCAATAATGTCCTACATGGCCTTTTATATAGTTCTTAATAAGGTGGCACTCCAATTGAGTTGTAGTAATTGTTATTGGAAGCAAACTTCACCAAAGGTAATTATTTTTCTCAATGGGTCTATTGATCCATAAAATAAGTCCTAAGCATGTATTTCATTACCTTGTTAACTCTTTCTACCCGCCCATCCATTTCAAGGTGATAAGTTCTGCTCAAGCTCAACCGAGTCCATAATGTTGATTGCAAACTTGTCCAAAACTTGGATGTAAACATGCCCCTTGTATGAGAATGAAAGGAGGTCTCGATCTTGGATCTTGAAATTGAGCAAGTGCCCTCAAGACTAGGATCAATACCATAATTTGAGCCTTCTAATACCTCCTTGTTATTTAAATAATGAAAATCCCTAGCCCATGAGAAACAAATTTGCAAAGAATCTAATTTGGCTTCTATAACATCCATAGCTAAAATTGCACCAAATAAAGGAGGAGGATAGGGGATAGATATTAGGGATAATTTGACTTACCATTCTCCAAAATAACTTCAAAGGCCATATTATCTTGAGAACCAAAAAACTACAGACTTAGAAGATTGTTCCTTCAACATCCTATGGAGGAATATACCTTCGAGTATCCCCGAGAATCTCTTGCACTTGTACATTGAGTGCTCCCAAGTCCACTAATAGGGAACCCAAGCCACCAATAGAAATGATAAACTTAACCATCTTCAATTCTAAAGGAAGGACATGAATTCCTTCTATTGATATATATATTGTTGTTGAACCAAGTTGGGGAGTAACCTAATGTGTATGTGATGTAATAATGCGGTCTAAGAGTGTGGCAGTTGAAGGTCGAGTAAGTGTGGAATAAAAACCAATATTCATTGTCTCAGGAACTTCTTGAATATTACAATTTTGATGTGACAACTATTGGCCTAGCCTTGGGAAGGATGTGGGAGTGTCACCCCACCCCACCTTTTATGTCTCAAGGCTTGTTTTATAATTTTTTTTTTGTATTCCTCAAACACACGCCTAACGAAATAAGAATGGATACACATAAAGGGGATGTTGTAGTAATCTAATGGTTGGAAAAATATTGTGTTATCTAGTATCTCTACTTCTAGACAATCCACCAATCTGATCGATAAATACAAAGAGACTAAGACTCTCACAACTATCCTTTGAGAAAAATACTTAAATGAAGGATCTACAAACAAAGTTTTCCCAATTGTATTCCCTATATCCATGAGAAAGGTTTTATGACACAGTTCCATAGGAAATCTAGGAGCCTTTACCTAGACACAAACCTTGTTCAAGACCTACCTCTAAGGGTCGAAATATGGGTACCATAATTTAAGTGTCATATATCAAGACCCCCACAACCAACGATCACCAAGAATGAACACATTATCTTTCCTAAACTTAAGTTTGAAATCCAACCACTCTCAAGTCATAATATAAAAAAGTAGGGTTATAACCTCGCAAGGGCTCCCAACATTCCTGTAACCAATGATTCAATGTGGATTTCACAATCTTGACCCTAAATAAATTCCCTAGAAGTTATTTTTTGGCATACTCCAAAATATTCTCTACTTCCAGATCTTCTCCAACTGTCATCCTAACCACACCCTTGTGTTTCTTCACTACCTTCTTTCATCTTTTCTAAGTAAATGAAGGAGTATGACCAACCTCCTTCACCAAAGAGGGTTCTTTTGCTCCATAGAATTCCCCACAAAATTTTAGAGGCAAGAATATTTTTTTAAGCAACAAAATCTCATATTCCATAGGAACACCAAGTGATAGGTTGAAACTGCTTGGCTGGAAAATCTAAGGTCGATCGCAATAAATTGGAATGATGTAGAGTAAAAGCTCCCCAAGACTCTAGAAAAAATGATATGGATTATTTGGAGAATGAAATGAAAGAAACAATATAAAATGGAAACACACATACAAATATTTGCAGGAAGAACAATAGTACAATAAAACCAAAATTCTATTAAAGAATGGAATGGGAAGAATGGGAAAACACTGTAAACTGCAAACCAATACAAACTAGCTCACATGGTGGTAGCTTATCTCAAAAAAGAGACGTGTAAGCTACACTCATTCACAATATTTGATTACAAAGAGTCCACAAAGGGCCTTTTTATCATAAGCATAAAGAGGAAAAAACCATATATAAAATAAAAAAAACCTAACCCTGGGAGATGAAATGCCAAAATTATTTGTGGGCCATAAGGTGGTTAGTTTATACATCAATTTCTTGAGTGCACAAATTTTATACAATCTTAATTAAAGGCACTCGATAGATTGTTGGAAAGAACCAATTGAGAGTTACAACTTTTGACTAGGGCCAAGGAAAGCAATGCCAATCCCAGGTCCCTCAATTGGCCAAAAAACCCTTTATTTGGGGCCTCAAAATGGCCTTAGAAGTTTGGGACTCAAAAAACTGTAGAAAATTTTCAAGAAGAAGGAGAATCATTGTAACTCAATGGAAAAAGTGGGTGGCTACTAATATCCACCTAGATCGGTCCTACCCCCTTAGGAAGCAATGGTCCCCTTTGCATAAAGTTCCTCCATTAGATGAGGATAATTTTGTTGAATCTGACTCCTAATCATGAGCCGATTTCCCTGGTGAAGAAGTTTCACTACTTTGACAACCCGATGTAGTTGGATGTTCTAATAACGAGTTCCCTTCATCTCAGTGTTCGTTATTTGGTTGTATACTTTTGACGTGTCTAAGAGACATGGGAAATATGGTCTAATTAACTCCACATTAAAGACAACTTGCAAGCCGAGGAAACGAGGAATACTCAACTCAAAATCATTCTCACCCATAGCCTTGGTGATGGTATAAGGCCTATATTGAAATGGGAGAGTTTTTCAATGGGGCCCTATGAGGTGCTTTTTCTGTAAATGTAACCTGACCCTGTCACCACCTTGAAACTTATGTTGAACTCAATGCTGGTTATGTCACTACTTATAATTGGCATTGGAATTTTGTAAGGTATCATGAACTTTTTGTCGGATGTGTTGCATCCACTCAACAAATTTGGATGCTCGATCAAACTTAGTTTGAGCGTCAGAGATGGGGCTAATAGTTGGAACTCCAAGCATACCCTAAAAGGGATATGGCTAATAGAGTTGTGAAGGGATTTGTTGCAGCTATGTTGAACATAAGGAAGGCTCTCATCCCAAGTGTGAGGATGTTTGTAGTTATACATTCTA
>LPNX010003706.1:0-59805 GCA_001517045.1 Pseudotsuga menziesii
ATGTATGTATGTATGTATGTATGTATGTATGTATGTATGTATGTATGTATGTATGTATGTATGTATGTGTGTGTGTGTGTGTGTGTTGGAAGGAGGACCACCTGTTTGGGGTCTTGCCTTATACTTTTGATACATCTTATACAGAGGAATTTTTGTTGGGTTTTCTTCCCCATGAGGCTTTCCCAGGTTAAATCTTTGTGTTCTTTTGTGTGGATGTACTTGTCTATCTTTCAATGATCCTTTTTCTTATGGTTGTGTTGTTATGATGCTAAATGTCATAAGATCTGGCATAACCATTAAAAACTTAAAAAATACCAATTTTAGGATACCTCCTCCTCCCCCTCAGATTAAACAAAGAGATTAAAGAAACCCAAGGAATGTTGAGGACCAATAGATAAGACCACCGTTTCCATAGAATTTTGTAGATGAGGAAGAAGATAATGACCCCGTGGATAATCAAATACACTATTTTGATGATTTAGAGTTTGAAATTTATGTCATAGAAGAAAAGCATAATATATTTGCTCAGGAAGATGATTGCAATACCCTTGAGTTAGATACAAAGCAGTACCAAAGAGGATATTAGAATGCTATAAATGATTTCTAGAAAAAATTGAATTTGAGAAGTAGAGATGTAACTATAAATAAAGGAAGGATTCTTCCAAATCAACCTTATATCAGTCAACAAACTGTAGAAAAAAAAAGAAAATAGTGTACAAAAGGTTCTAGAGAATAAAAAAGAGACATTAAAAGAAAATAAAAAAGAAATTCCAATTGAAAGTGATAGAACTATTCCCTCCTTTAGTTTACAGAGTGAAGTATCCAAGATAAAGATAATTTCCATCTCTTTCAATGAGTTGTTGAGGAACAATGAATATAGAGAGAATATTACCAAAACGGTTAAAACTAATGGAGAATGCCATCTAAACACATTAGAATTGATAGAGGATTCCCCAACGAGAATCCTTGGTGCCATGATTAAAGATATTGATGAATAAGATGGACCACCTTTTTATGTTAGCTTGAATGTTCATGACATGCTTCTACACAATACTATGTTGGATGTTGGTGCATCACACAACCTCATGCCAAGGGTGGTGGTTGAGAGTTTATGATTAGAGATGACAAGACCTTATAAATACTTGTTTTCCTTTGATTCCATAAAAGTAAAATGTTTGGGGCTAATTAAATATTTAAGTTACTCTTGTACAGATTCCTGCCAAGAGTATTATCATGTATGTGGTGGTGGCTGATATTCCTCCAAAATTTGTTATGCTATTATCTAGATCTTGGGCTTCAAATCTCAAAGGAACTTTGCAAATGGACATGTCCTATGCAACAATTACTTTTTTTGGAGAGCATAGGAGATTATACATGGAAAAGAGATTAGCATATGTGGTGAGAAGTCAAGATCAGTCCAATAATCATCCCATATATGTTGTTGATACTGATCTAGGACCTTCTATCTTTTTCAATGATTCTCATATTGAACAAGATATACCAGTGGTAGATGAAAGAAACAAGGATAAATAATTTTCTAAGAAGAAAGAATCTTTAAAACATAAACAAAATGATGAGGGGTTATGGACAATGTACTTTGATGGATCAATAAGAAAGGAGGGAGCTGGTGCAAGTATTTGGATCATTTCTCCAAATAGGGATTCTAAAGTGTATTCTTTTAAATTTACTTTTGAATGTACGAATAATGTAGTAGAGTATGAGGCTCTATTACTAGGATTAAATTCCTTGAAGGAATTAAAATTAAAAATAATATATGTCTTTGGAGATTCAGAATTAGTGGTAAATCAAGTGAATGGTAGCTATCAAACTAAACATCCTAGAATGAGAGATTATAGAAATGAATTTTGGGATATGCTGGGGAATTTTTTCACTGAAAATAGAGTCATGGTAATTTCCAGAATACAAAACTAGATAGTTGATTCTTTGGCCACTATTGCTGGGAATTTCAAAGTTCCTATCTATTCTAACAAAAAGTATAAAATTGAAGTTGTGAATAGACCTTCTATCCCTGAAAATTCTAAATACTGGAAAGTATTTGAGGATTACTTACAAATAAAAATATTTTTGGAAATTTTAGATGAGTTTGTAAATACAAATAATGATGTGGAAATTCAGAATTCAGAAAATATCCAAGATGATGAACAGTTTCCAGATGAGCAAGTTGAACATAAAAATTTGAAAAAAAATGATTGGGGAAGTTTAAAGGTAATTGTATTCCCAAAGTCCTTATACCTCTAGAAAAAATGTTTTACCAAAATGATGTACCCAAAGATCCTAAATTTCATCCCAATGAAAATGATATTTAGGATCAAAATATTGGAACTGAGGATTCTCCTAAAATAGTGAAGCTTTCAAAAAACCTACCCGCAGAAGAAGAAAAAAAGATACATTTATTTGATGATAAATTAAAATGATGTTTTTGCATGGAGTTATGAAGATCTGAAAGAATATGACACGTTTATTATACAACATACTATTCCCATTAAACCTGGATAAAAACCTTCCAGACATAAGCTTGGAAGAATAAACCCAATGTTGTTTCCTTTAATTGAGAAAGAAATAAGGAAGTTGTTCAATGCTAAAATCATTGTAAAACTTCTAGAAATAATATCTCCAATGCTATGCTCAAATATTCTAAGAAGAAGCACAGGAAATAGATATTGCTACTAATAATTCTCACAAGCATACACAGGAAAACTAGAGAGAAGAAAAGAGACTGAATCACATGAATGAAGAGATGAATAATGGAGTGTATCCTTCCCTTGATTAATGATGAATAATAGTGTACATAAACTTTACATCCATCATAGGAAAATCGAGTTGTATGGAGACAACTCATAAAGCTCAAAAAGGATGACTTACCAAAATATGATAAACCCCCATAGGTGGCTAAAGCACTTCCCAAATCAGTCAAGGACCTCACGAATTAGCAAAAGCATGAATGAGTTGTCAATATTTATAGAAAAACATGCCAATCATGGAAAATGGAGAGAAATTCATGAAGGATGGGTTGGAAAATAAAAGAACCCAGTTTCCTAGTTAACTAGCTTTACCTTATCCACATAAAATAAGGATAAAGCAGAATAAAGCAGAATCTACAGTAAAGAATTGTTACTAATTTTGTATGTCCATAAAGTGGTCAAGATCAACCCAGAATCAGAAATAAAGCATTCATGGGGTATAAATAGCATGTGTTGACTTTAAGGTGCAAGTGGATGCTAACTAATAAAGCTAGTGGGTAGATAATTAATCAAATAATGATTAATTATTTTATCCTAAGTATTGAGTGGGTTTAATATATTCCAGCAACACTTAGATTTTCAAGGTGGGTGGCTAATCCGGTACCTGTTAGAAATAAAAATGGGGAAATTAGACTGTGTGTAGACTTCAGAAATATTAACAAATTTTCATTAAAAGATAATTACCCCTTGCCTAAAATGGATCATATACTGCATAAAGTTACTGGTGCAGAGAGGATTTCTACAATGGATGGATTTTCTGGCTATAATCAAATAAAGGTTCTTCTTGAAGACCAGGAAAAAACAACATTTAACACACCATGGGGGGCCCTTATGTATGCCAAGATGCCATTTGGGTTGATGAATGCATGAGAAAATTTCCAAAGGGAAATGGACATAGATTTTGATGAAGACAAAGATAGATTTGTTGTAATATATATGGATGATATCACAGTCTACTCCAAATATGACAAGGATCACATAAAGCACTTGGAAAAGGTATTCCTAAAATGTAGAAGGTATGGTATTTCTCTAAATCCTAGAAAATATAACTTTGACATGAAAGAGGAGAAGTTGTTGAGTCATATAATTTCAAAATATTGGATCAATATTGATCCAAGAAAGGTGAAAGCTATTTTGAAGGTTGAAGTACTAGGAAATACTAAGGGAAATTCAGTCATTCATTGGTCAAGTAAATTTTTTAAGGATTTTTATTCCAAGTTTTGCAAATATTTTAAGAAATGTAACAATATTCTGAGAAAATAATGTGAAATCAAATGGCCTATAGAACCTAAGCAGTATTTTAATGACATCAAGAAAGCAATAACAGAAGGAGATGTCCTATCCAAACCATATTTTTCTAAATAATTTATTGTTTTCTCTTTTTCCTCTGAACACATAATAGCTGGAGCATTGCTACAAAAGAACCAACAGAATGGAGAGTATCCCATTGCTTTCTTTAGCAAGATATTAAGGGATGTAGAGTTGAAATATGACATCATGGAAAAATAGGCTTATGCATTAGTGAAGTCTTTGAAATATTTTAGGTTGTATATTTTACATTCTCATATCATTGCTTATGTGCCCATAAATGTGGTGAAAAACATTCCTACTAAGTCTGATCCAGAAGGAAAAAGAGAAAAATGGATAACAGTATTGCCGAAGTGTGATCTGGAAATCAAGCCTACAAAGTTGGTGAAAGGACACAGATTAGTTAAGTTGATGACTGATTCAAAACATGAGTATTTGCAATTGAATTTCTTGTCTAATGCTTCAAATCTGTTGGATTCAGGATTGCAGGTTATTAAGGACTTCACTTTATCTCCTTGGTATAGTGACATTGTGTATGTTTTACAAAATATACAAGCACCTTTAGGGTTGAGTAAAACTAGAACCAGGTCAATGAAGATGAAAGCAACAAAATTTTGCATTATGAACCAGTATTTATATTGGAAAGATCTAGGGGGTGTCTTGTCGAATTAATTATTGGAAAATGAAGCCTAATAGACTATGAAGGAATTTCACCAAGGAGTGGGTGGAAGACATCATTATTGGAAAGTGACAGCAAATAAAATCTTGAGAGTTCTTTTCTATTGGCCTACAATGTTTTTGATGTATACAAAGAAGCCACATATTGTCATTAGTGTAGTATTTTTATGGTAAAAGAAAGATAATGCCATTACCACTTAATCCTATTTCAGTAGAAGCACCTTTTTAGCAGTGGGTATTAGATTTCATTGGAGAGATTAACCCAAATTCTTCTAGTCAACATAAAAGGATCCTGACTGCAACTGATTACTTTACCAAACGGACTGAAGATGTACCTAATAGAAGGGATACTGATGATTTCATTATGTATTTTCTGGAAAAATATAGTTTGTCAAGGTTTGAATTCCCCAAGAGAATTGTAACTGATAATGCGCAAGCTTTCAAGCCCACGAAAATGATCAATTCCTGTCATACTTAGCATATCAGCTTAAATCATTTTACTGCATATTATCCTCAAGGGAATGGCTTGCTAAATCCTCAAAAATAATTCTAATAAGAATAATAAATAAGTTATTGGAGGAGAACAAGAGATCTTGGCACACTAAATTGAGGTATGCTTTATGGGCAGACAAGATAAGTACTAAGAGAGCTATTGGTATGTCCCCTTTTCAGTCGGTATATGGAGTAGAGGTGATATTTCCAGTGTATTTGGATTTTCCTGTAATGAAGTTGCTACAGGAACAGGAGGAAGAGCCAAATCATATGCAGAGGAGGATAAATCAAATCATTGAATTGAATGAGGTAAGGTAAAAATCTTATGATAAAGTGAAGGTACACCAGGAAAAGATGAAGAAAACTTTTGACAGGAGAGTTAAAGAATAACAGTTTCAAGTTGATGATCTGGTTCTAAAGTGAGATGCGGCGAAAGAAGACAAACATGGGAAGTTTGATCATATGTGGAAAGGGTCATATATTATTGATTCTTTTAGAGGAGATAATTATTTTTTTCTGCAACATCAAAACGGGGTTCAACATAAGGGAGACCTTGTTAATGGAATATTTCGGAAGCATTGCTTGTCTTAAGGATGAAGGTAATTTTGTATATTAGTTGTATATATTTATTTAATTGAATGATGTGTTCGGATGGAAAACTGAAGGATTTCAAGCCCAAAGAGAAGGCCTTAATATTTTTCAGATGTCATTTTCTTTGATTATTTACAAAGAAGAAAAATAAATTAGAACTGTTAGTTTTTGAATAAATCTTGTATAGAGAGTGAGATTGGAACTGGTCCACAGGTTCTTCACTACATCACAGGGAGGATAGCATCCCCAGTTGGAGCTAGCTATTAGCACTGTTTTGGTTAATAGTTGAGATGAAAGAAGAGTGTTGTATGTGAAAATTTTGACAATGTGACCAAGGGGTGATGAAATAAGTGCTAAATTCGATACCAATGTCTTTATATTCTCATAAAACCATAGGATAAGGTTTGTAAAGGGTTAAAAAATGAAGAAATAATGCTTATGGTATACAATGAAAGTTTCAACAATCCGTATTTTCAGGTGGGAAGATCTACGATGGATAATGGATCCACTGTTTGAAGTTGCAATGAAAAAGAAAATTCAATGATCAACGAAAAGGTTTAACGATCCACTCAGATACACAGTGGAGGAATAAAGTATATAATATTGTTGGCTCAAATAGAATCCACTATGGGGAGATGCGTGAAAAAAGATAGATCAAGAGTGGGCAGAAATTTTAAAGCATGGCTTAAAACGATGGTGGAGATTAAAGATGGATAAGATCGGTGTTGGTAATTAGGTCCGCTGGGAGAAAATGCATGAAAAATGATAAGTTGAAAATAAACTGAGCTATAAAAGATCACCTTTGATAAATGGTTAGGATCGTAGGTGGATGAGATCAGTGGATGTTAGGTGATCTGCCCGAAGAAGTTTCATATTGTTTTAAAAATAAAAGGGGTAGTGGAAAATAAAGGTGATGGTTAAATGATGAAGGAAATAAATGGTGTGTGATGAAGTACGGGTAAATCTATAGTGGATAGATGATTCTTTAAGGGAAAGTGCATGGTGGATAAACAGGGCATTGTGCAGCAGAGAAAGAAAAGGTTAAAGTTAACCAATGATCAATATTAACGGTTCACATGAGAGCTAGATCAAATCAATGGTTAAAAGGATATCCACTCTCATAACATGCATGGGGATTAAAAGAATATTTCACCAATGGAAAATAAACCGCTTTCCTAGATTCCAAAACCACTATTTCAAGAATATTATAAAAGGAAAGAACATGTGTTCAAGGATTATTTGTCATTTTGTGCATTCGAAGAAGAAATTATTTTCTGTGTGGATGTATGCAACACAGAAAATTATCTTTCCAGATGTTAAATTTCCAGTTAGGTCACGTTTTCACCCGTCTACTAGTATTTAAAAATGGATAGCGGAGGTGAAGTTGAGGCACATGCCTTAGAGTTTCAAAAAATAGATGATGTTTTTGAAGATAAAGATGACAGGATTTTCAACATGGTTTTGTATTTTGGCCCTGTTAACCAACTGAAAACCAAGCTATAATCCTTTAAATACCATGGCATTGACCTACACGACGTTTTCCAGTATCATTTCTACCATTTATGCCCAGAACAAACCCTAAATTTTCCATATTTTATTGACTGGTATGCGTCAAATTACTCCTCATATGAGAGGGTAATAATGGATTGTGCTAAAACCAAAATCCTATGCCCTATAAATTCCCCTATCGTATGGGATTCACTTGTCTCCCTACCTAAATTTACCCAGAGCCAAGAATATTTCATAGAAGAAGACCTAATTCAGTCATTGAGAGATGCAACTATTGAAGAAAAGAAACCTTTTTTCTCCAAATGTTTTAGATCTGATGTATCTCTTGCTAACCAGCCTTCCCCGATGGATGTCAACTTGTTTAATGAAGAAACCAAGATAGTTATTTTAATGTTGAGTCAATTCTTAGGTTTAGATACAGACAGGTTTATCCTTTAACTATTAATGAGTTTTTTATTCAAAATCATTGTGAGCCAGTCTGAGTCTCAATCCCCTCAACCCCCTTGCCTTAAATTTGATGAGTTCTTAGATGAAAACATACATTTTCAGCTAGTGAATTTCCACAATACTAGACACTTCTGGTTTCAGTCATACTTGATCATAATGTTCCTTTTTTTTAATGAAGAAAATTTGCAACTCCTAGAGATGGTACTTACAGTAAATATCAATAATAACTTTTTCAATTACATGAACATATTGATGTCAGAGGCTTATAAAGTATTCTTTTAGAACAAGTTACCCAGAGTGTTACCACAAATGCAGGAGGCTCTACAGTTTTCTCCAGACAAGAAAAGAGGGGATTGATTTTTGTTTGAAGAGCATACCATCATTAGAGTGTATGGATTTACTCATGAACCCTATGTTTTTCCAGCATTCCTAACCCATAGAGTATTTTTCTTGGAGTTTATAAGACAAAAATTGATTGTGGAAAATGAGAATTTCATCAGTTTTTAAAAGGATTCTAAGATTAAATTTCCATGGGTATAAGTTGGGCCTTTTATTATTAAGAACAAAGTTTCAATCCCTATAGTTGAAAGTATGCTACAAGAGATGAATTTCAAGAAATATTTTGTAGTTAACTATGATCCACACCATGTGTTAGCACCATTTCTAGTTAGCAGTTGGAAAGGGGTAGGCCTTGGAAGAAATAAGGTAGGGTATGGAAAAATTTTATGATATGAACAAACATATGCTTATAAGGTTCTTGAATAATGATAAACAGGGCTAACTCTAAATATTAAATTTGTATTTCCTAAGAAAATTATGGTTTAAGCTTTGGAAATAAGCATAAAATAAAAAATGTGCACCTATGGTATATTGTGATAGGTTTTAATGGTGTATATCTGTGGATGTCAAGGTATACGATTGACAATTAATCCGCTACCAAGAGATTCATGGGAAAAAAGAATTTGGGAAACTAGTGGAATGGTTTAAAGGGGATCTTGGACCTACGGTCATAAAAAAGTAAGATTATATCTAGACCCGACAATGATTCCACTAGTGAAACTAGCCCGGATAAAAAATAATTCCAATCAACGGAAAAGATTATACCCCACATAGATCAAAGGCTGACATTTAAAGATGGAAATATCTATGTTCGAGGGAGATTCTGATATTTGAAGATGCACGAAGGAAGTAAGAAGGAGCTCAGTGGAATATGTTTAAGGGGAACCGTAATAAACGATTGAGATTGAGATTGTTCAAAATCTACGGTTGAGTTTGGGTCTGCTAAGAGAATTTGCATGATATAGTTGGAGTTGAGTGGAATGTGTAAAGGGTGAATTGATCAACGGATAGGATATGTGGGGAATAAGATCAAGGGTTGTTTTTGTTATATTTTTAATGGTTATGCAAGATCTAAAAACATTTAGCATCATAACATCATAACCATAAAAAAAGGATCATTGAAAGAAAGACAAACGCAACAACAAAAGAGAACAGAAGAGAACACAAATATTTTCCTCGGGGAAACCACAAGGGATAAAACCCCAAAAAAATTCCTCAGTATAGAATTCGACCAAGACAGTGTAAAACCCCATCAACAAGAATAGTTTCTCATCTTCCACAGTAGACTATTTCTCTCTCTCTCTCTCTCTCTCTCTCTCTCTCTCTCTCTCTCTCTCTCTCTCTCTCTCTCTCTCCAGTGCAACACTTGAGTGTAAGATGTGTGGGAATGAGAGAGATGACTCACCTATTTATATTCATTAGGTGAGTGCCTAACATAAATAACTAGGTCGTCCATGTTCTCTAATTAGGGAAGACCTACCTTGAGAGACTCAAAATACATTTTATATATTACTTTTGTAGGTACTATTTCCCCAAATTACAATGGAGGGTTTACCTCATGCCTTTTACATGAACTACAGCAAGGACATCTTCGAATGGAGGAATAACATATCCGAAGGAGAATGAAACAAAAGTACATAGAATATCTCCTCAAGTTACAATACTTTAGAACTCCCTCTTAAATAGGAAGGTATTCTACATCAACAACAACCATCATCACAACTGTACAACTGACTAGTGAATATCTATGATAGGTAAATAACTCCCGATTCATTTCTATTCCATTGCTAATGCATACATTTATACATTTCATGTGGTGGTTGAGAACCATCCTTTTCACCTTCCTATGCAACTATTCATATTCCTATTATGTACATTAACGTATAATCCTGACGGATTATATTCCAACAATCCCCCCCTTAATCCGAAGGGGTGTTAGTAAGTCCGAGCATGTTTCTGAATCTTTCAAACTTTTCTCGTCCAAGTGCTTTGGTGAAGATGTTTGCAACTTGATCATTTGTGGAACAATGTCGAATATGGACTGTCTTGGCCTCTACATGATGTCAAATCAAATGATACTTTGTGTTGATGTGTTTGGTTCGATCATGGAATCTAGGATTCTTAGCCAGCTTGATTGCATAATTATTGTCGATCAATAATGGAGTGGAGTTCTCTTGTTTTTCTTGCAAATCTTCAAGTATCTTCCTGAGCCATATTATTTCTTTCATTGCTTCAGCTGCAGCCACATATTCTGCTTCTGTTGTTGAATCTGTCGGAACTGACTGTTTGCGTGATCTCCATGAGACAGCTACTGATCCAAGACTCATAGTGTATCCAGAAGTTGATACTCTTGTCTCCTTATCGCCATCAAAATCTGAGTCTGAGTACCCAATAAGTTTGAAGTCATCCACTTTAGAGTACTTGAGTCCAACGTCTTGAGTCCCCTTCAAGTATCTTAGAACTCTTTTTGCAACTGACCAGTGTCCTTCACAAGGTTTATGCATGAACCTTGAAAGTATGCCAACAACATAAGAAATATATGGTCTAGTTGTTGTAAGGTAGATAAGACTTCCTACAAGTTGTCGATACTTGGTCGCATCCTCAAATTCTTTTCCTTCACTTGATGTGAGCTTCATTTTCTGTTCCATTGGAGTCGATATAGGGTTGCATTCTGTCATGCAAAATTTGTTTAGTAGTTCTCCAACATATTTTTTCTGAGATAAGAATATGTACTTAGGATGTTGAGTGACTTAAATTCCTAAGTAATAGTGGAGATGTCCCATATCTGTCATTTCAAAGATCTTTTTCAAATCTTTCTTTATGGATGCTATATAGCTCTCATTGTTCCCTGTCATCAAAAGATCATCTACGTACACCACAAGATACACAACAGATCTTCCAACTTTCTTTATAAACAGTGTTGCATCATCAAGATCAAAATGTTTGAAATTTAACTTCAAAAGATGCTTGGTTAACTTTTCATACCATGCGCGAGGCACTTGTTTTAGGCCATACAAGGATTTGACAAGCTTGCATACCTTTTGTTCTTTTCCTTTCACAACAAAGCCTTATGGCTGAGACATGAAGACATTCTCTTTCAAGTCTCCATTCAAAAAAGCAGTCTTCACATCCATCTGATGAACTTTCCACCCTTTCTGAGCAGCTAAAGAGATTAAGGTACGGATGGTAGCCCATTTTGTTGTAGGAGAAAACATTTCTTCATAGTCAATTCCTTCTTTCTATGCATAGCCTTTTGCTACAAGCCTCGCTTTGTGCTTGTCAAGTGAGCCATCTGATCTATATTTGTTCTTGTACACCCACTTGCAGCCAATTGGTTTGGTTCCAACTGGAGGGTCAACCAACTTCCAAGTTCCATTCTTCATGAGTGCATCATACTCATTCTGCATAGCTTCTTTCCACTCAACTTGAGTAGAAGCTTCTTCAAAGGAAGTTGGTTCAAAGTTAGCAGATAAATTAAATTCACAATAAAATGATACATCCATGTCATCACCTGAATTATCTGCTTCTCATCCATATTCATGTCTTTTCAAACTTCTCGTTCCCATCTTTCCAACTTCATCCAGATGGACACTTTCAAGTGTCTTTGTGGCCCATTTAGGAATCTTCCGTGATGGTCCTGGTTGATCAGCTGGTGGTGCTTCATCATTGATTGAGAGTCTTCCAATTCTCTCAATCACATCATCCAGTTGAACCTCTTGTTCAGGTGAAGTAGCAGGAACTTCTTCATGTGGGGGAGTTGGTGCTTCATATGGAAATTCCAAAGGTTGATCCAGAATAGGAATCCCCCCTTCAAGGTTTGGAATTTCATATTTATTTTCAGAATATTTCGTTGGATGAGGATATTTTCCAAATGATCAAGCTGTCTCTCAATGGACTGGTCATTTTTATTAGTTTCAAGAAAAATGACATCTCTGGAAATAACAAACTTCTTGTTTACCTCATCATACAGACGGTATGCCTTGGAGTATTCTTCGTACCCCAGGAAAATGCATTTTCTGCTTCGAGCACCAAGCTTGTTTCTTTGCTCCTTTGGAATCAAGGAATAATAGGTGGAACCAAAAACTCTGAGATGCCTGACTGAAGGGAGATGGTCAAACCACATTTCATATGGAGTCTTGTTATCAAGAGCATTTGAGGGACTTCTGTTTCTAAAATAGGCTGCACATTTTACTGCATCACCCCAAAACATTAGTTTTACATTCTCAAAAAACATCATTGAGCGAACCATATTCATTATGGTTCTGTTCATTCTTTCTGCTACACTGTTTTGTTGAGGATTGTAGGGAACTATAGTCTGATGTGCAATTCCATGTTGGCAAAGATAATCTTCAAAAGCATTTGAAGTGTATTATTTCCCATTATCAGTGCGAAGTGTACCAATTTTTGATTGTGCTTGTTTTTCTATCATTGCATGAAAGTCTTTGAATGTTTGAAATGCTTCTGATTTTGTCTTTAAACAGTAAATCCAGCACATTCTTGAGTAGTCATCAACAAATGTCATAAAATACTTATTCCCATTTGCAGAAGGAGTTGGAATTGGGCCACATAAATCAGAATGCACTAATTCTAATTTCCTACTTGCTCTAAAATTAGATTCATGGAATGGCATCTTACTGTGTTTCCCTAATATACATGCATCACATTTGTTCTTCTCTTTAGCAATGGTGGGCAAACCAAATACACCATTCTTTCTCAACAAACGAAGACTGTTATAATTTAGATGACCAAATATTGCATGCCACAATAAACTTGATGACAAATTACCTTCTCCATGCTGAGAGAGGTAGGCATAGTTCTGAACTCTTGCAGATGAACCCTTTAGCTTCAGCAGCTTCCCATCTTCATATCCAGTCATGATGACTTGGTTGTCAGAGGACTTTCTTATTTCTACGATTCCATCAAACATGTGGATGGAATGGCCTCGCTGTCGAATCTCCACCAAGGACAGCAGGCTTCTCTGCAACTTTGGAAGATAAAGAACATTCTTCAACAAGAAACGAGGGAATCCAGGCATATTCAGTCGAATGGTGCCCATTCCCTTTGGTTTAAGACTTGACTTATCTGCAAAGTACACTATGCCATTTATTGTTTCATTAAGTTCTTCAAAACAAACTTTTCTAAAAGTCATGTGTGATGTTGCACCAGTATCAAGCAGCCAACCATATTTGTAAGATGAAAGTGAAGTCATTTCATTAATTCCAAGATTACAATGTGCAACAATACAATGAGCAGAATCAAAAGATTTACTAGCATCTTGGTTTTTATTGTCATCTTTCTTCTGGTTATGTTTGTCTTTGATGGAGACCCACGAAGCCCAACACTGATATGATGTGTGTCCAGTCTTTCCACAACGCTTGCACTGCAAATCCGATCTTTTGCTGGAGTTGTTTCTGCCCCCTCTGCCTCTGAAGTTTCTTCTTCCTCTGCCTCTCTCTTTGCCAGAGAGAGTGGCACCAACTACCGATGCTATAGATTGCATCTTCTATGATTGAATTTTGCAACTAAAATAATAAGAGAACAAGAGGAAAGAGTAAAGGTGCAAGTCTAAGTCTCTGCCACCTTCCTCAAGCTTTACAACAAAAATAATTCTGCAGCCCTATTCTAATAATTCTAGAGTGTTGTTTACAAGTACAATACAAATTCTTTTATGAAAAATTACAATAATACATCTATACAAAATATTGCATCAGACTTGTAGAATACTCAAACAATTGAGTTCGCTGCACTTCTAGTAGTTCATACTCTGCAAACAGTCTTGAGTTTGGTATTCAGTAGCAATGGTCTTCACATTCAGAGGAAACAGCTCATAGCTCCATACGAATGGATACTAGACTTCACACAGAAAACTAGAATTTATGAACATACACAGCAACTATGCTCATACAAAAAATGGGTCATACAACCTCATTCTCTTAGTCTTAAAAAAAAAGGATTTCATTCAGATTTATATGGAACACACGAGATATAAGAGTTAATCACCGCCTAACAGATCAAAGGAGAGAGTGTTTATCCCTAGCCAATAGCAACAAAAAATAGAACGTATACCACCAAATTATGGCCCGTCTCCACTTCTAAAGAGTCCAAAATCGGAGCAGGCTCACAACAACAAAAGCCACAAACCACAAAATCTCAGTGAAGACATGAGACACAGCAGCGGGAACAACATTCAAAACGTTGGGATTGAACAGAGAAACGGAGGAGAAGCTTAGCTTCGATTAGGGAAATCTCAGGCGAAGTGACCAAAGTCACCACACTGATAGCAACCTATATGTGGGAGATCGCAGTCACTCTTCAGGAATTAGGTCAAAAAAATTAGGGTTTATGCATTTACCTCCACGGTGTATTCTGAAGGTGTGAATCTTCACACAGTCTTCAAAATTTATATTCCTCCATGTGATTGACTAAGAGCGCCTTCAAACAGCAGTTCAACGCAGTCTTCAAAAGAGTGCCTTCACGTGACTGAGCAATGGTGCAAGTCTTCATGCAGCATACATTATTTCTCCAACGCAGTCTTTAACGCAGCAAGAGTCTTCAACGCGACAGTCTTCTCAGCATGCAGCAGAGATCACGCAGAGTGGCGCAGAGAGGGTTCACCAGACTTTAAATTAATTACTCTCTCCAATACGCAGTGAAGGACAATGGATTAGGTTTTACGCCTATGAGAAGAGAGCACAATGCAGTCTTCAAGCAATGGATTAGGGTAAACGTTTCAACATCTATACACAACGAAAACTAAATGGAGAGTCTCAAATTAGACTCGTAGCAGAATGGAGATTGCAATCGCTATCTCGCAGATTTTAAGACCGGGGAGGAGAGGAAAGAGGTAGCGGATGGCACACTGGAGGCATACAAGAGTGCATAGGATATTGTTCTGGTTGAGCTGGCCTCGACGCATCCAATAAGGCTGTGACTCGCACTCAACTTTTCTGTGTTCTATTATGAGATCATGAATATGCCAGAGAAAGCATGTGCTCTTGCTAAACAGGCTTGTAGCAGAATAATACACATACAAAATGCTCGCGGGATTAGGGTTTCCTCTACAAAATTGCAGCACACAAAACTCAATAGTGAAGGAATTGTAACGCATACAATGCATGCACTGGCAGGAGGGAAGAGCAGAGGGCAGACTGGCGATGGGCAGGAAGCTCTGAAACGAATTGACAAAGGGTAGAATGGAGGTCTGGCAGGCAAAATGGCAGGCATGCAGGAAGGAGTTATGACAAGCAGATCTGATACCACTGATAGGTAAATAACTCCCGATTCATTTCTATTCCATTGCTAATGCATACATTTATACATTTCATGTGGTGGTTGAGAACCAGCCTTTTCACCTTCCTATGCAACTATTCATATTCCTATTATGTACATTAACGTATAATCCTGACGGATTATATTCCAACAATCTATATGTCATAGGAAGTTTTGGAACATCATCATACATCTTCATCATTGATCTCAGCTAGATCATATTCTGACATCTCAGTATGTAAATATTGAATCATCTTCTGTACATGTTGAATCCTCTTCTATCTATATATAAATATTGAATCCTCTTCTATCAATATATAAATATTGAATCATCTTCTATATCATCTTCAGTAGTATCAGTATGTGGATACTGAATCATCTAAATCATATTCTGGATCATCTTCTGTAGAATCAGTATGTGAATACTGAATCATCTTATGTTACGTCAGTATATGAATACTAAATCATCTTTTGAATACTGAACCTTCTTCTGTAAGATCAGTATGTGAATACTGAATCATCTTCTACCACATCATTATGGGAATACTAAATCATCTTCTGAACCTTCTTCTATAACATCAGTATGTGAATACTAAATATTCTTCGGCCACAACAGTATGTGAATACTGAATATTCTTCTTCAATATCAATATGTGAATACTTAATCATCTTCTAAACCTTCTTCTAATATAATATCAGTATGTGAATACTGAATCTGCTTCTGTCACATCAACATGTGAATACTGAATCTTCTTCTTCAACTTCAGTATGTGAATACTGAAACATCATCTATAACATCAATATCTAAATACTGAAACATCATCATCTACATCATCAGTATGTAAATACTGAAGCATCAACATCTGCATCATCAGTATGTAAATACTGAAACATCTACATCTGCATCATCAATATGTAAATACTGAAACATCATCATCTGCATCGGCAATATGTGAGTACTGAAACAACAACAACATCATTAGCATGTTAGTGCTAAAGCAACATCATCAATAAATGCTATATCATCATCTGCATTATCAATGATAGAGATGCTAGAACATCGTCATCATCATCAACATAAAAATGTTGAAACAACCTCATCATTGTGGAAATTGAACCCAAGTGATAGAATAATTGCACTCACAAAATTGCTAATCAAACATGCAAATTTACACACAAAGGAGACTGAAATTGGAGCATAACACTAATCTGTATTGAATAAGTGTACAATAGCCAACCTTATGAATTCATAGGCTGCTGCAATATATAATTACATCAGAGATTCGAATGCATAAGTATGCCATTCGAAATAGTCAAAAGAAGGATTACTAAATCTAGTCAAATCCGCCATAGGTGCATAAAGCAGTTTCTAAATCTACCTAGAGGCTCACGATTTGGAAAAGTCAAATGGGAAAGATAATAAGTGATAGAAAGAAAAATCATACATGCTTTTATTAGGAGAAAATAATGGAGGATGATGAGGACAAAAAACAAGTCAACTACACCTAGTCTTACTTTCCCTTTTGCCTCAAATATCAATAAAACAAGCAACTTAGCAGAAAAAACAGATATGCGCTAGGGAGGATCTGGAATAAAGAAGAATTGCTAAATATGGTTTCTATGAGGTTTCCCAAGTGCTCCATGACTCAGTTTTAGCAATTTTGACTTCTAGGAAATGTGGAAGACAACTTGCATAGAGTGGAATATTGGAAACTAGGAAAATAAGACAAAAATGGATTAATTAATGTCTAAGGTAGCTAACTATGGGTTGATTATTCCAACACCCCCCCTTAATCCTGAATTTATGAGTAAATATCAGAAAATTATAGGGGCCTAGAAACAAGGCTTAGTCACCCTTTACATACTGCATGTCCATTTAACCAAGGAAAGAAGCAAAAACCCAATGGGAAAATCCTCCCTTAAACATGGACGGTAAAACAAAATTTGAAAATATTGTCATCAATCATGCTTCACAGAATGATCAGAAATCCCCAGTAGTGATTTGAGATTGCTAAATGTCTTCTCACAAAAAAAATTGGTGAAGATGTCTGCTACTTGTTCTGAAGATGCACAGAAGAGTAGGTGAATGGTGCCATCATGCACAAGTTGTCTGATGTAGTGCATATGGATCTCAATGTGTTTGGTTCTCTGTCTCTAAACTGGATCATTGCATATTCGAATGGTGCTCTGATTATCACAATAGATAATGGTTGAAAACTCTGATTCGAAGCCACACTCACCAAGTATCCCCTGCAACCATAAACATTGAGTTGTTGCATTTACAACTCCTCTGTACTTTGCTTATGTAGATGAGAGAGAAATGGAACTCTGTTTCTTGCTTGACCAGCTGATTGGTCCTTCAGCAAGAATGAACACATATCCTGATGTTGACTTTTGATCTGTGTTGTCACCTACCCAATCACTGTCAGTAAACCCAATCAAATCAAGATCATATTTAGCTTTGTAGAAGATCCCATGAGTTCTTATTCACTGAACAAAGTTAAGGATCTCTTTGGTTGCTCTCCAATGGATCTCATGAGTGTTATCCATGTATCTTGAAGCCACACTTACTGCATAAGAAATATCAAGTCGAGTGTGTGTAAGGTATAGAAAACACCCAATCAATTTCCTATACAGTGTATTATTTACCATAGGAGAAGAACCTGCTTCTTCAAGCTTAAATCCTGAAAGGAAGGGAGTCTTGCTTGGCTTGCAATCTTTCATGTTGAACTTGTTCAGCAAATCAGTCATATAAAATGCATGGTTCATTGCATCCTTCAAGGAGGCAATTTTTTTCTTTGAACTTCCTGTAATCAAAAGGTCATCCACATACAAGACAATAATCATCAAAGAACCATGAATCAGCTTCAAATAAACATTAGGATCAGACTTGGATCGAACAAAACTCAATGACAGCAAAAATCCATCAATCTTGGCATACCAAGCCCTGGGGGCTTGCTTAAGCCCATAAAATGATTTCTTTAACCTGCACACAAAAGATGGATTAGTAACAAACCCTTGAGGCTGCTCCATGTAAATATCTTCAGTAAGATCTCCATTCAGGAAAGCACACTTCACATCCATGTGATGTACCTCCCACTGCTTCAAAGCTGCAATGGCTAAGGCTAGCCTAATGGAGTCCATCTTTGCCACTGATGCAAAGGTCTCATTGTAGTTAGTACCATGTACATGTGAGTAACCCTTGGATACAAATATTTCATTATATTTCAAAGGTGAACCATCAGCAGCAAACTTAGTTTTGAAAACCCACTTACATTGAACTAGCTTCCTCCCTGGGGGAAGATCAACCAGTTCCCAAGTGGTGTTCTTCTGGAGTGAGCAGAATTCTTATTTCATGGCTGTTTTCCATCTTGGATCATGTGCTGCATATTCATATGTCTATGGGTCTGATTCAACCATCAGATAGCACTTCTCTGCAAACAAAGGGTCTTTCATACATAGGGCACTCTCAAACTGAGATATAGTCCTCCTAGGATCACTAGGATTTCCAGCTAGTTCCCCAGCTGCATGAATGGTCTTTGCTGCCCATTTTGGTCTTGTAGGACTGTCAAGATCTGAAATTAAATCATCATTATCAAACATATCAGAATCAGCAAAATCATTTGTCTCTTCACTTACATTCAATGGTTATGGTGGTGAAGAAGACTCTCCAACTTCAACTGCTAATAAAGGCTCTTCTTGGAACTGAACACTCCTTTCAATGAAGGTTTTGTTTGTGCTCAAATTGATCAGCATGTATCCTTTTGAATCTTCAGAGTACCCAACAAATAGGCACTCTTGACTTTGGGGCTGCAAAGCCCTTCTCTTTTCAATTGGAATTCTATCCCAATCCCTTGAGCCAAAAATCCTGAAATGGGTCATATCTGGCTTGTGCCCACTCCATGCTTCAAAAGGAGTCATACCATCAAGATGTTTATGAGGCACCATATTCTGAATATAGGATGCACAGTTTATAGCCTCGGCCCAAAACTTTGGTGGCAAAGTCTTAGCCTCCATCATATAGGTTGCCATCTCCTTCAATAATCTGTTCTTTCTCTCAGCAACACCATTTTGCAGTGATGTTGTCAAAACCCCAAATTTTCCAAAAAATTTAAAATACAGAAAATACAGAAAATAATCAAATATGCAGTCTGCTAACAGTTGCAATTATTTATAAGTAATTCGATTATCAGATTAGTTAATACATAATCTGAATTATTTACTTGGTTAAGTTTAACTTAAAGAATAATTCTTTATCTTTTTAGTTTATTGATTTGTTTTTCTTTGCGAAAAGAAGGTGGAACTGTCTTGGATTCTGGGGCTTACTTAGCTTTTGAGCTAACACAGAAAGTTTACCTATTCTCACAGATTTACAGGTAAGAAAGATCCAGTGTTGTCTATCAATATTCATAAAGCATGTAGATATAAATTCGTTGCAAAATAATAGCTCGGTAAAACATATATATGTTGTTTCAATTTCAAGTGCTTATATGAGGTACAACAAATAGTTTATTATTCTATTTAAAGATGCCAAAGATACATATATGAAAGAGATTCTGTTCTAACTGTATTTAGCGATAGTCGTTATCTCTCTGGTTTATAATTTATAATTTTGTTGTAAACTAACTTCATCTAGAGTGCATAACTTATACTGTTGTAATGTTTTCGTTAACGGTATAATACCTTATCGACTTAATAAGATTTATACTTGCGAGTATTGATTACTCACTGATCCAATTTCCATGGTATCAAACAATATCTACACAATTCATCATGTACCTATTGCCTTTAAACTTCCCATAGTTCTAAGTTAAAGACAGCTAGGGTTATACTTTATGGTTTCAATTTAAACTATGTCCTTAAACGAAATCTTGTCACCACCCAATGTTGGTGACTTTTGTGATTAAATAAGCACAGTAGTTAATAAGATTTTATGCTATTAACCTAGCTTATAAAGCTAGAGGCTTAATGACAATTATAATTATACTATTACAATGCTACCAATTTGGTTAAATCAGTAGCGAAGAACCTAAGTTCTTTTTATATATAACATGCTAGGAATAAAATTATCCACTCATGTATTTATGACCATCAAAAGTTTTTTTTAACAAGCCTAAAAGAAAAATAAAGAGAACTTATATGGCTTAGAACCATAGTTTGCAAACATGATAGTTCAAAGGGTACTCAAAAGACATATCGAAGCTATGATCTATCATGAGAAAATAACTTGACATGAGTATAGTTTATGAGTTTCGTTAATTTTATTATTGACATAACCTTGATAGAATTTTGACCGTTTTTCAATGTATACTCTATAAGATAAAAGGTGGAAAAATCGTGGCATTTGTCCACATCCACAATGAACTATTTATTGTTAACCTTGAAAATAATAACCATACTCTTTATAATACTATTTATTTCGATGGTTTGCAGCATGCATCACGTGGTTGACTCCATAATTGTAGAACCTTGTGGAAGGTTTTGTCAACCAAATGATTAAGCGAAAATCATTTTAAAGGGATTGTTTATTTGATTACATGCGGGGACTTTATAAGTTACCCACTGCATGGAAAATTATTTGCATGCATACGTGGATTTACCATGGCCAAGTCTTGAGACCATAAAAAGGGAGTTTGAACCCTAGCCTTTGTCATTTTCTCCATCATTTTCAGCCTCTGGCCGCTCTGCTCCAGTGTCTTGGCTGCCATGTAAATACTATGTCTGGTTAAGGGTCTAGCCTTTTGTTGTTGCTCCTACCTCCTGTAAACCGTAAGCTTGTCCTGCAAAAATTGGTGGAGGAGAGTTGTGACAGACATTCATTGCTTAGACTATGTGTAGTTGTTTTCCTTAGGGTTATTCCTCCACGGCTTGCTCGATGAAAGGATTATCAGACTGTAATTTTCTTTTTCCTTAACCTGACAGCAAGGCAAAGAGATTCGTGACTTATAAACTCGTGGTCTGATTTGTCTTAGGGTTTCTAGTAGAGTGAGTCCTTCAGTTTGGGAAGTGGTGACGGTGCATGCTTCACTATTTGCTTGGCTGATGCTACCAATCTTTGGTTGCCACTAGTTTTGGTCGCGTTTGTGTAGCCTACTTCTATCATGCAAACGATGAAGGGTTTGTTGATCTTTGCGTTGGTGGTGAAACACTTGTTCGTGGGTGGCTACATTACTTTTAAAACTAGGTATAAAAAATTTACTTGCTTTTCGGTTTATTTAATTCTTTTGTAGCTCTGTTAATTTATAAATGAAAGTCATTAACAATGATGTGGGTCATCTTATAGGTGACAGTATCATCCTCCTTCGCAGCCAGTGCAAAGCTTGGTAAAAATCTTGCTCACGGGTAAGCCCTAGTTATCCCATGGCAATTCATCCTTGTACCGTTCCTTATGGAACATTTGTTGGTTGGTCACCGTGGTCTACAAAATACCTTCGTGGTTACAATTTTCAGGGTTAACATGTTTTGTTGTTTCATGTGATTACAAACCCTTGCTACTTGCAGGGTTACTGGCTTAGGCTGTAACTTGTAAATCTTGATTTTGTTTTTGGTTTTGTGCAAAACTTGTAAAGAAAGGTGGAAGGCCTATCGAGCCGTTCTCTGTTAACCTTAAATGCAAAGAGGCATCGGTCTAGAGCTTAGATTTTGTTGTTTTGATACTTGAAATATAATTTTGATTTATTAGGGTTTTTACCCTAACTCAGCTGTGTAAAGATGTATCTACTGTTTATAAATTATCTTTTTATTTAAAATATAATACTATGGTTTGTTCTGCTCTTTCTTGTATTATAAATTTTTGTTATTTAGCTCGGTTAATCAAGCATGTTTAGGTTATGTTAATAACCTTGTGAACATTTACATTTTCATTTTATTCTATAAGTTAATTGAGTAATACATGTTAAATATCTACATATTATAGGTAAGAGTATTAATATTTTCCTTACTATTTTACTCTGTCCTTGTAGGACTGTAATAATTAGTTTATAATTGGTATCTTCAGGAGTTTTAAGTAATGTAATTCTTTGGATTTGCACTTAATAAATTTTATCGTTTATACTTTTACTCTACCAAGTTTATGGTATCAGATATAGTATGGTAAAGTATTACTATATTTTATATTGTTTTATCTTGTGAGGGTTTCGACCTTGTTAATACTTTTTGTGAATGATTTGTTAGTTCAAATGAATTTTAGTTTATTCATAAGTAAATACTATTTCCATAATTATTAAATTGACCTTACACTTAGTCTATTTATAAAGTGTACGGATGAGATAATATCTTATAATGATTTCTATGCTAAATAATTCATAAGAATCATTCTGTATCTATAATACCCTATCTAAAATATGACATCAAAAAGTGTTAAGCAAATAATGGTATAAACAATAACTTAATTCCTTTCTTTACAAAATAAAAATAGTAGTATTTGTTTAAATTGAATCTTTTCTTAGATGACAGGTTAGTAACTTTAGAAATTGTAACAGTACAGTTTGGATAAGATAAGTAAATTATTTACATTATCAACATAAATGAAATAAACCTATCTAACATTCTTAAATCAATTAGTTTTATTATTAGAAATAAATCAGGGTTATCTATCCTTACTTACAGTTTAAGTTGTTGTAGATAAAATAGTTAACCTTAATAGGAAAAGAAATGTACTACAGAGTTAAGAAGACATTTTTATTTAACCTGCAATTTAAGCAATCAACTGCTAGTTTCTTTTCTTTTTGTTTCTATAAAGAATAATGTTTGCAGAAGTAAATACTATGTAGAAGAATGATTCACATACTAGAACATACTACAGTTAGTATAATGATATCACTACTTTTCCTTTTCCTAAAATTCTAACATACACAGTCTAGATATAATACAACTCTTTGAACAGATTAATATTTCCTCTGGTAAATATTTATCTAATGAAAGAAAACATTTTGATATTCATAGCTAACATTTTGTTTTATATTTACATCATAATTCATTCATTTAAATATACTACCTGTGCTAGAGTACGATCTAGATTACTCCAGATGGGGAAAAACACAGGTAGGATTTATTTTTCATCAAGAACAGATTCAACACTAAACAAGCTAAGATATTTTACACTCTACAGTTTACATCATAACCTATAACTTACATCATTTGCTCACACACAAATATAACTTTAACACAGAAATTAAAGATGGTAGAACCTGTTCTTAAAACTAGATGACAACAGCAATGGGAGGTCGTTCCTCCCTACCAACTCCTGGAGAGCGCTCAAACAATGACTTCTCAAGACCCCCGAGCCTGCTCTGGTCTCCTTGGCTAGAACTAGGTGGAGCAATCAACACAGTACTAGTCCTAAGACTCAATACCAACTCTGCATATAGCAGTAAGATCTTTCAGCTGCAAATCAGTACTAGATCAAGTTCCTACAGTTTACCTCTCAAAAACACCTTCCTTACAATTTCCCTTTCCCAATGAATTCCTTGAAGTGCATTCACTTGAATGATTCTTCTCCTGGAATGAGCAACCTCAGCTCTCTACATTGAGCACTTTTAATAAGATTGCCTAGGTCTTTTTGGGTTAGTTGTCATTAATTGAGCCACATGCTCTGATCCCACTTTCTTGGGGGATCATGACCCCAAATGTAGGGAAGTTTCCACCTGCAACATAGGAAGTGTTTGAGGATGCTGCCACTTGTATTTTTGCTCTCCACCTAGTTCCTTCCACCAACTTGACCAGTACACTCTTTTTAACAGCTCTCCCAAGCTGTTGTCTCCACTTTTATTTATTTAAAAATAAAATATTCAGAATTACTTTCCACATCTTTTGACTCTGCTGAGTCATCAGTTTCAACTTAGCATTAAATTTAACATAATGTCTTGAAATCAAATCAAAACAAAATAACATTATTTCACAAAATTGGGGCATGTGACATACACACCCCCTTAGAATATAACATCGTCCTCGATGTTATTTATTCTTCATCCTCCGAAGTCCCCTGTAACAGAATTGGATATGCATCTCGCATCATAATTTCCACTTCCCAGGTGGCTTCTTCAGGACTAAGCTGCTTCCATTGCACCTTCACCTGTCCAATGGTGCAGTTTCGAAGTGTAATTTCCCTCCTCCTGAGGATACAGTCTAGTTCCACCAGAAATTCTCCTTCTGGTTCCACCTGTACAACATTTCAATTAACCACATGAGTAGCATCATGAACATATTTCTTTAAAATGGAAATGTGAAAAACATTATGTACTCTTAAGTTAGGTGGTAATGCTAATTGATAAGCTACTTGACCAATCCTAGACAGAATTTCAAATGGACCACAGTAACGAGGTGCCAATTTTGCACAACTCCCCAATCTTAGAGAGCTCTTCTTAGGCCTTACCTTGATGAACACATGTTCACCTACCTGGAACTCCTTTGGAGTTATTTTCAAGTCTGCTTGACTTTTCTACCGATCCTGTGCCACTTTCAAATTTCCCTGCACTTGTTTCACAATTTCCTCCATCTCTTTCAACAATTCTAGACCTAATACCAATCTATCTACTGGATTACTCCAAGAGATAGGAGTATTACATTTTCGTCTATATAAAATTTCAAATGGACTGAATCTAGCTGATGTCTGATAATTATTATTATACGCGAATTCTACTAGATGTAAATAGTCCTCCCACTTACCTGGCTGATCTTTCACATACATTCTCAATAAATCTTCCAGTACCTGGTTTACCCTTTCAGTTTGTCCATCTATTTGAGGATGGAAGGAAGTACTAAAATTCAATGTTGTATTTAATCCTTTAAACAAGGACTTACAAAAGTTTCCTGTGAACTTAGGATCCCTGTCTGAGATTATGACTTTTGGTACTCCATGTAATCGAAAAATCTGCTTTAGAAAAATATCAACTATATTGGCAGCCTTGTAAGTAGTTTTAACAGGTATAAAATGAGCTTCCTTAATTAACTTATCAACCACTACCATAATAGAGTCATTCTGATTTTGATTTCTAGGCAGTCCAGTAATAAAGTCTAGACTAATCACTTCCCATTTCCAGCTAGGAATAGGTAAAGGCTGTAACAAACCAGCTGGGTGTTGGTGTTCAGTTTTTACTTGTTGACATTCTAAACACCTTGCAATTTATTCAGCTACTTCAGTTTTCATATTTGGCCAAAAATACTCTTTTCTTAGCATGGTTATAGTCTTTTGATAACCTAGGTGACCTGAATATGGTGTTTTATGGATTTCATCCAGAATCAATAGCTTAACCTTAGGTACGTTAGGTACATGCAGTTTATCTTTATATAGTAAAAATTCATTTTCATTTAAACTGTAACCTTTTATTAATATTTCTGTAGGGTTTTCCTTAGCTTTAGTTTGCAATTTCTAATAAATTTCATCTTGTTTTACCCCTTCTTTAAGTTGTTCATCTAAGTCTGAAATGTAAGTGTTGATTGTTGTTGCAAAATTCAGCCTTGCGTTCCTACTTAATGCATCAACAACTTTATTTTCTTTACCCTTTATATGCTGGAATTCAAAATCATACTCACTTAAGAAAGCTAACCACCTAGCTTGTCTAGCATTTAAATTAGGCTGATCTAAAAGATATTTCAATCCTTTATTATCAATCATTAAAATAAATTTTCTGCCAATTAGGTGATGTCGCCACGTTTTTAAGGCGTGTATTACAGCTACTACTTCCAGATCATATGTTGCGTAATTATTTTCATGAACGTTTAACTTTCTAGACTCATAGGCAATAACATGCCCTTCTTGAGTCAGAACACCGCCTAAGCCATCATTACAAGCATCAGTGCACACTACGAATTCTTTATTAGGATCTGCTATTCTTAAAATAGGTGCGCTAGTCAACAAATTTTTTAACTGCTTAAAGCTTTCTTCATATTTCAGGTTCTAGTCGAATTTCTTTCCTTTCTTTTGCAAGGAGGTTATCGGATTTTCTATCCTTGAAAAGCCTTCAATGAACCTCCGGTAGTAACCGGTAATTCCCATGAAAGACCTAACATACGTCACATCCTTAGGAACCTGCCAATATTCGATTGCCCGTATCTTTTCAGGATCTACGAAAATTCCTTCCTTGGTCACTACATGACCTAAATACTGAATCTTATCCTTAAAGAAGTCACACTTACTAAACTTTGCGAAGATTTGATGTTCTCGCAACTCTTGCAAAACAATTTTTAGGTGTTTTTTATGTTCTTCTTCAGTTTTTGAATAGATTAGGATGTCGTCGATAAACGCGACAACAAACTTATCTAAATACTTATGCATTATGTTTTTCATTAAATAGATAAAGACAGTTGGGGCGTTAGTAAGCCCGAATGGCATTACGACAAATTCGTAGTGTCCATATCTTGTTCTAAAAGTTGTCTTGAAGATATCTTCATCTTTAATCCTCACTTGATGATATCCTGACCTTAAATCTATCTTCGAAAACACTGTGGCTCCACGTAGTTGATCAAACAAATCATCTATGCGGGGCAATGGATATCGATTTTTGATAGTCATCTTGTTTAGCTGACGGTAGTCTATGCATAATCGCATAGTTCTGTCTTTCTTTTTAACAAAGATAACAGGTGCCCCCCAAGGAGACACACTTGGTCGAATATACTTTTTATCAATTAACTCTTTTAATTGTGATTTTAACTCATTAATTTCCAATACGTTCATTCGATAAGGGGCCTTTGAGCTAGGTACCGCACCCGGTACCAGTTCAATGGTGAAATCCAATTCCCTTTTCAGAGGTAATCCCGGAATTTCTTCTGGGAATACATCAACATATTCTTTTAAAATAGGGATGTCTTCTATTTTTAACTTATCTATTTTAATTTTACTTTCCTCATATGTAATGGTTATTGCGTAAGCTTTACATCCTTTTCTGACAGCTCTTTTAAGTTGTAAAGCAGAAATCTTCCTTACCATAGTTTTTCTAGGAATACCCTTAACATTTACTGATTGTTCATCACTATTTAAGCATGTGAAAGTTTTATCGTAACAGTTTAAAATTACTCTATGTTGTTCTAACCAGTCCATACCAATCAGTTAATCATATGAGCCAAGTGGCAAAACATTTAGTTTAACAATAGTTTCAAACTTATCCATAAGTAAAGCACATTCTTTCACAAAACAAGTTACTTTTCTTTTAGCCCTAGTGGCTAATTGAACTAACCATGAATTCTCAAACTTATCGACAGACAACTTACATTTTTCCCATGATTGTTCCACTATCTGAGGTGCAATATAACTGAGACTAGCTCCTGGATCAATTAAAATGGTCACAAGGGTCTGATTAATCATACCTTCTACTTCCACCATGGAAGTCTGATATTCATCTTGTCAGTTCTCCAAGGCTGCATTAATTATGGGCATGATCCTTGCTAGTTCCCCAATGGCCATCTCCTCCTGTACAATATGAATGTTACTAATATTCTTCTTCCGGTTTGGACAGACTGAAGCATAGTGCGGGCCATTACATTCCCAGCACTTAATAGGCTCTTTACGCTCAAAATTTTTGGTAAAATTTCCATGATTATTTGCAGTTTCTTTACCCTTAAAATTGTTCTAGTTGTTGGGTGTAATATTCCTATTTCCTTGGAAATTCTTGTTGTTAGAATAGTTTTTGGCCTTACTATTCTTGAAATTCTTGTTAGGCACAAATTCCTTCTTCTTAAATCCAGACTGATCGTTATTTTTCCTGGCCTTCCAATTGGCCAAGCCTTCCTTCTTCCGATTTTGCTCAAAACAAAAGTTAGCCTTCCTCATAGCTCCCTCCAAGGTCTTTGGGTTATCATACGCAATTATATCTTTAATATGATACGGTAGACTGCTAAGGAATCATTGTACTTTTGGTTTCTCATCTACAAGGTAAGGTACATACCTAAGTAGACTTAAAAGTTTGCTGTTCAAATCTTTCATTGTCATTGAACCTAATATCAATTCATAAAACTCTTTAGCTCTTTCCTCATAATACTGCTCAGATAGGAATTTCTTTTTGAAATACCTCTTAAAGGTACTCCAATTAACTTCTTTCTCTCTTATACCCTTGACTCTCTTCAAGTCCTGCCACCATATGTCAGCTTTTCCTGAGAGGTTATATATAACCATCCTAGCCTTTAACTGGTTAGAATAATTATATATTTGGAAGTACTTCTTCATCCCGGACAACCAGGACTCAGCTTCCTCCCCCTTCTCAGTCTCTCCATTAAAAGTTGGTGGTTTTAACTTTTTGAATTCCCCTGAAATTTCCTCAGATGGTTTGTATTTTCTCTTCTTGTCATATAGATCATCATCATTACTGTCACTAGTAGTATGGTAAATTTGTCATTCACCAAACCCTTCAGACGACGAACTACTTTCAGTTTTTGCATGCTTCATCTTTTTAGATTTTCTTTGATGACTAAAATCTTCAGATTCTAACCTTCTACCCCTTCCTTCGGTTTGAAATTTTTCCATTAGGATCTGATTCAACTCTTCTTGAGCCCTCAGAATCCTTTCATTCTCCCTCTTTACAGACTCCATTTCAGTTTTTAAATCTTTTACACTCTGTAACAGCTCTGAGGAATTTGCAGTCACATCTTCTGGTATAGGATCTCTGGGTAAATTTCTTGTTCCTGTATCTGGAGACTCCTCCTGTGCATACTCTCCTAGCCTTTCCATACCTTCCTGCTAAAATTCAAAAGACAATTCTCTGTTGAATAACATTTTTAAAAATAAAATACGTTAGCAAAATAATTTAATTTATTGTTTTATGAAAGCTAGTTGGGCTGCATCAAGGCCTAGTGTTTGAACCTTGTGCTTTGATACCACATGTCAAAACCCCAAATTTTTCAAAAATTTTAAAATTTTGAAAATACAGAAAATAATCAAATATGCAGTCTGCTAACAGTTACAATTATATATAAGTTATTTGATTATCAGATTAGTTAATACATAATCTGAATTATTTACTTGGTTAAGTTTAACTTAAAGAATAATTCTTTAACTTTTCAGTTTATTGATTTGTTTTTCTTTGCGACAAGAAGGTGGAACTATCTTGGATTCTGGGGCTGACTTAGATTTTTAGCTGACACATAAAGTTTACCTGTCCTCATAGATTTACAGGTAAGAAAGATCCAGTGATGTCTATCAATATTCATAAAGCATGCATATATAAGTTCGTTGCAAAATAATAGCTCGGTAAAACATTTATATGCTATTTCAATTTCAAATGCTTCTATGAGGTAAAACAAACAGTTTATTATTCTATTTAAAGATGCCAAAGATACTTATATGAAAGAGATTATGTTCTAACTGTATTTAGCGACAGTCGTTATCTCTCTAGTTTATAATTTATAATTTTGTTGTAAACTAACTTCATCTAGAGTGCATAACTTATACTGCTGTAATGTTTTCTTTAACGGTATAATACCTTATCGACTTAATAAGATTTATACTTGCGAGTATTGATTACTCACCGATCCAATTTCCATGGTATCAAACAATATCTACACAATTCATCATGTACCTATTGCCTTTAAACTTCCTGTAATTCTGAGTTAAATACAGCTAGGGTTATACTTTATGGTTTCAATTTAAACTATGTCCTTAAACGAAATCTTGTCACCACCCAATGTTGGTGACTTTTGTGATTAAATAAGCACAGTAGTTAATAAGATTTTATGCTATTAACCTATCTTATAAAGCTAGAGGCTTAATGACAATTATAATTATACTATTACAATGCTACCAATTTGTTTAAATCGGTAGCAAAGAACCTAAGTTATTTTTATATATAACATGCTAGGAATAAAATTATCCACTCATGTATTTATGACCATCAAAAGTTTTTTTTAACAAGCCTAAAAGAAAAATAAAGAGAACTTATATGGCTTAGAACCATAGTTTGCAAACATGATAGTTCAAAGGGTACTCAAAAGACATATCGAAGCTATGATCTATCATGAGAAAATAACTTGACATGAGTATAGTTTATGAGTTTCATTAATTTTATTATTGACATAACCTTGATAGAATTTTGACCGTTTTTCAATGTATACTCTATAAGATAAAAGGTGGAAAAATCGTGGCATTTTTCCACATCCACAATGAACTATTGTTAACCTTGCAAATAATAACCATACTCTTTATAATACTATTGCTTTCGATGGTTTGCAGCATGCATCACGTGGTTGACTCCGGAATTGTAGAACCTTGTGGAAGGTTTTGTCAACCAAATGATTAAGCGAAAATCATTTTAAAGGGATTGTTTATTTGATTGCATGCATGGACTTTATAAGTTACCCACCGCATGGCAAATTATTTGCATGCATATGTGGACTTACAGTGGCCAAGTGTTGATACCATAAAAAGGGAGTTTGAACCCTAGCCTTTGTCATTTTCTTTGTCATTTTCGGCCTTCATCCGCTCTGCTGCAGTGTCTTGGCCGCCATGTAAATACTGTGTCTGGTTAAGGGTCTAGACTTTCATCGTTGCTCCTACCTCCTGTAAACTGTAAGCTTATCCTGCAAAAATTGGTGGAGGAGAGCTGTGACAGACATTCATTGCTTAGACTGTGTGTAGTTGTTTTCCTTAGGGTTATTCCTCCACGGATCGCTCAATGAAAGGATTATCAGACTATGATTTTCTTTTTCCTTAACCTGGCAGCAAGGTAGAGAGAGTAATTTTCTTAAAACTGGATGACAACAGCAATGGGAGGTCGTTCCTCCCTACCAACTCCTAGAGAGCACTCAAACAGCGACTTCTCAGGACCCCCGAGCCTGCTCTGGTCTCCTTGGATGGAACTAGGTGGAGCAATCAACACAGTACTAGTCCTAAGACTCAATACCAACTCTGCATATAGCAGTAAGATCTTTCAGCTACAAAGCTGTACTAGATCAAGTTCCTACAGTTTACCTCTCAAAAACACCTTCCTTACAATTTCCCTTTCCCAATGAATTCCTTGAAGTGCATTCACCTGAATGATTCTTCTCCTGGAATGAGCAGCCTCAGCTCTCTACATTGGGCACTTTTAATATAAATATTGCCTAGGTCTTTTTGGGTTAGTTGTCATTAATTGAGCCACCTGCTCTGATCCCACTTTCTTGGGGGATCATGACCCCAAATGTAGGGAAGTTGCCACCTGCAACATAGGAAGTGTTTGAGGATGCTGCCACTTGTCTTTTTGCTCTCCACCTAGTTCATTCCACCAACTTGACCAGTACACTATTTTTAACAGCTCTCCCAAGTTGTTGTCTCCACTTTTATTTATTTAAAAATAAAATATTCAGAATTACATTCCACATCTTTTGACTCTGCTGAGTCATTAGTTTCAACTTAGCATTAAATTTAACATAATGTCTTGAAATCAAATCAAAACAAAATAACATTATTTTACAAAATTGGGGCATGTGACAGGTGTGTAAGGGATTGAATGCTGCATCTGAATACCTGCATCTTCACAATATTGAATGAACTCAAACTTGACATACTCACCACCATTTTCAAATATGAGGGTCTTGAGTTTTCTCCTAGACTGGTTTTCAACCAAAGCCTTAAAGACTTTGAAGAGGCCAAAAACTTCAGACTTATGCTTTAGGAAGTAAACCCAACAGTACCTGGAAAATTCATCTATGAAGGTCAATGCATATTTGGCCTGACTCATTGGCATATGAGGAAATGGACCAGCAACATCACTGTGGATCAACTCAAGAGGTGCATAGGTTCTCTCATGACTAGCTCTCTCAAATTTATGCTCTGGGTGTTTTCCTAGGATACAACCTTGACAGACTCCCTTGGAAAACTTAATCTTTGGTAACCCTATGACCATTTCTTTTTCACTTAGATCAGAAAGATATGTATAGTTAAGATGGCCAAATATTTCATGCCAAAGCTTTCTTTCCTCATTGGCATGAATCAGAAGAGCAAAGGGGTTTGAGTAGGCTAGAAAATGTGAAAACATGTATACCTTCAAAGTGTGATCTACAACTCCTTTTGCAATCTTTACCATTCGAGATCTCTGTGATCTCAACATCATCAGGGGAGAATGTGACCTTTGGAGACCTTGTGTGGGTCATCTGATACACTGACAAGAGGTTAGAGGCAAGACCTGGAACATACAATACATTACTGAACTTACCATGGTCAAGATCAATCCTTCCTTTGCCCAAACTGTCATTAAGAGAGTCATCTCCCGGCACTATTGGTGGACCTTTTGACATGTCAAGAGAGGAGAATGCCTCCTTGGTTGAAACCATATGTCTTGAAGCTCCAGAGTCTATGATGAAGCTAGGTGAGCTTGATGTGTTAGCAACCAATGCATGTACTCTCTCTTTGTCCTTTGAATTTGATCCTTCTTCCCTCCTCTTTGAGCAATCAGGAAGGGAAATGTTATTCTTCTCCAGGAGTTGGGTCAGCATGTCAATTTGCTTCTTCATGCAGGAGCTTTCAGGATGATAGCCCTTACTGCAGTATGCGCACTTGCTCATTTCTCCTTTGTTCTTCTTCTTCTGGAAGTTCTTCTTGGAGCCTTGGGGCTCCTCTTGAGACTTGTTCTTGTCTCTCTTTTGCTCAGGTGGATTCTTAGCTTGCTTCTTTCCTTTTGAATCCACCCTTGAATCTCCAACAACCAAAGCTTAGTCTTTGTAAGGTTTGATGGTGTCCATCGTCACCAATTTATATTGTTCTTGTGTGAGGGATTCCATCAACTCTGCAAGCTTAGGCATCTTCCAGGCTCGACCTGTCAACTTGGTGGCATGGAAGGTCAAAAAAAACATTGAATAGTCAAGGCCAAGATTTGAGAGTATGTCCAAAACTATTTTCTCCTCCTTCTTTTCAATTCCACATTGTTTTAGCTGCAAAACAAGGGCTTTAAACTTAGAAAAATAGAGTTGCAGGGATTCGAAGATGCTGGGACTCAAAGAGATCAATTCATTCTTGATTTGATGTCCTCTCATCTCATCTGTCTTACAAAAAAATCTACAATCTTCTCCCACACTTCATTAGGTGATGTCAATCCATCAAGATGGAAGAGGAGGTCTCTGGATATGCTTAGACACAGAAGACCATAGGCCTCATCCCTCCTGTTGTGCCATTTAATTTTCTCTGCAGCTGTATTAGGCTCTGCCTTAGTTTCCATAGTCACCTATAGAGACCCTTCACTCTCAACAGTATCTCCATCTCTTCTTTCCATTCAAATAAATTAAATAGAGTCAAGATGATCTGTTGAGATTGATCCATAGCTCTAAACTGTGCCCTTCAACCAGTAGAATGCTCCCAGTCAAGATGTCAAACCTACAATAGCAATATGGAAGGAGATAAATTGATCTACAAAGTCTCTGATACCATGTGGAAATTGAACCCAAGTGATAGAACAATTGCACTCAAAAAATTGTTAATCAAACATGCAAATTTACACACAAAGGAGACTGAAATTGGAGCATAACACTAATCTGTATTGAATAAGTGTACAATAGCCAACCTTATGAATTCATAGGCTTCTGCAATATATAATTACATCATATATTTGAATGCATAAGTATGCCATTCGAAATAGTCAAAATTAGGCTTACTAAATCTAGTCAAATCCCCCATAGGTGCATAAAGCAGTTTCCAAATCTACCTAGAGGCTCACGAATTGGAAAAGTCAAATGGGAAATCTAATAAGTGATGGAAATACAACTCATACATTCTTTTATTAGGAGAAAATAATGGAGGATGATGAGGGCAAAAAACAAGTCAACTACACCTAGTCTTACTTTCCCTTTTGCCTCAAATATCAATAAAGCAGGAAACTTAGCAGAAAAAGTAGATATGCCCTAGGGAGGATCTAGAATAAAGAAGAACTACTAAATATGGTTTCTAGGAGGTTTCCCAAGCACTTCATGACTCAGTTTTAGCAAGTTTGACTTCTAGGACATGTGGAAGACAACTTGCATAGAGTGGAATACTGGAAACTAGGAAAATAAGACAAAAATGGATTAATTAATTTCTAAGGTAGCTAAATATGGGTTGACTATTCTAACAATAATCTTCAACACAAAGTGTTGTGACTTCAACCACATCATCATTATCAGCATAGGGTGTTGGGACCACAAACATATCAGCGTCATCAACACAAGGTGTTGGGACCATAACCACATCATCAGAATAAAAATAAAAATGCTGAAGCAACACCATCATCAATATAAATATAGAAATACTGAAATTATCTTATCAACATCAATATAGAAATACTAAAACTACCTCATCATCATCAGTATAGAAATACGGAAACTATCTTATCAACATCAGTATAGAAATACTGAAACTACCTCATCATCAGTATAGAAATACTGAAACTATCTTATCAACATCAGTATAGAAATACTTAACCTGCCACATCAACATCAATATAAAAATACTGAAATTGATACATCAGTAGAGGAATACTGAAACTATCAATCATCTCTTCAACCAACAATCATCAGTATGAGAATACTGAACCTGCTACATCAGTACAAGAATTTTGAAACTATCAATAAATCAACAATCATAAGTATGAGAATATTGAACTTGATACATTAGTATAATAATACTGAAACTATCTCGGCAATCATATCAACAATCATCAGTGTGACAACATTTAAAACATCTCAACTATAATCTCAATAATCACCAATCATTAGTGTAACAACACTGAAACTATCTCAATAATCATCTCAGTAATCATCCGTATAACAATACTAAAACTATCATCAGTATAAAAATACTGAAGCACACATCTCAACAATAATCAGTATAACAATACTGAAGAAAACATCTCAGCAATCATTAGTATGAAAATACTGAAGCAAACATCTCAGCAATCATCAGTACAACAATACTAAAACCACTTAGAACAACATCTTATCTGACTTACTAACCCTTCTGGGTTGACAAGACTAGTCATATAGATTGATCTCCTTGGATACCAAACAAGCCTTGTCTTGCTTACTAATCCTTTCGTGCCAAACAATCCTAGCCAAGAATACTAACGACTTATTTCCCTCTAACTGTCTCGGAGAAGCATCACGGTGAGTTCTATGGTAGATCCATCTGAGCATTTTGTCTAACGTACTAACCCTTTCAAGCCAACAATCCTAGTTAGACAGATGGATATTCCTAGGGATGAATAAGCGTTGTCATGTCTTACAAACCCACGTGGGTTAACTTGATCTAGCCAAACATACTAATCCCCATAGGATCAACTAGACTCATTTGACTAACCCTTTCGGGCCAAACATTCCTAGTCAAAATTACCCTAGTCTAGACTGAGCTACTCACCACTGTATCCTTCTTCCATATACCTCCACTCCCTCTTTCGAGAGAGGTCCTTTCAGACTACACCAAGCATGTCTCAAAAGTATTCAAATTTTACATGAGCAAGAGGCTTAGTCAACACATCTACCACTTGTTCCTTTGTAGGAACATACTTGAGTCTTACAGCTCCTTTATGCAACTTGCTCTTTGACATTTTATTTGCATACATATGCAACTACATCATACATTTACAACTTGCATCATTCTTCTTTTGTGCATATGTAACTGCATCATTATTCTCTTGTACATCCACAACGATATCGTACATTCAAAACTTGCATCATTCTTCTTTTGTGCATCTGTAATTGCATCATTTTTATCTTGTACATCCGCATTGGTATTGTACATTCACAACTTGCATCATTTGTATTTTGTGGGTGATTGCATACAATCCTTCCCACAAGTCAAATGAAATTGTATGATTAAAAAAATTCCGTAACATATTCATAAGGACATACATAAAGATATATGTCATATAATCATGCAACTATTTCTTCCAATGCAACAATCATCTATATACGGTAACTTTCTATATGTCTTCCATCTTGCCAAGACATTATTTCATAAGTAGCAATGGAAAGTTGTACAACAACATAATCCACTTACCCATCACCTACATATTAGTAGTATACTACAAATATTCTAATATGCATAATACATTTCCTAAATCTAGAAACATATCTATGTACACATCTTGAACAACCACTACAACAAAACGCTGTGATTAGTGTCTTTTTTAGCTTCCTTTTTAGTGTTGATTATCACTTTTAGTGTATTTTTCATCATTTTTTGGACAAAGTGGATACTTTTCTACGGGATGGCACTTTTAATGGCATTATTTGCATCCATTTTTAACTTTGGCACTATTTTGGACACTAATTAGCATCCCAATTAGAGTCCCAATTGGTATCCCAATTGGTATCCCAATTAGCATCCCTTTTAGTGTCCCTTTTTAAAAGTTGACATTATTTTGGACGCTAATTAGCATCTCAATTAATGTCCCGATTAGCGTCCCAATTAGCATCACACTTATCATCCCAATTAGCATCCAAATTAACATCCCAATTAGCGTCCAAAAAAAATCCCATATAACACCAAGAATAACCTCCAAAAAAACGTCTTGAATAGCATAGCACCATATATTAATCCAAGGTTAGTGATAGGAATTGTGCCATGAATTTCGACAAGAAAAACATCCAACATAGCGCCAATTATAGAGCCAAGATTTGCGCCTAGAAAACATCCAACATAGTTCCAGGTATAGATCCATGTATAGTGCATGGAATAATTCCACAAATATCGAAAGGAACCGCGCTATGAATTGCACTAGGTTTAGAGCTAGGAATTGTGTTCGGAAAACATCCGACATAACATCAGATATATCAATGTCAATGTCAATGATCATGATTCATGTGATAGTACTTTTGGATCCTGATTTATCACAGTGGCACCTAAATGATTGTAATCATGGAACTTGTAGATATTTATTACTCCTAATGAGGGGTCAATTACCTTAATGTCACCTAAATTGCTATAATGGCATTTGAGTGTCCTCAACAACATTTAATAGACCCTAATGGCATCTTATTGGCCCTAACAACATTACAATGATGCATTATGATAATTATGATGGAGCGTATGGATATTATTTGATAAGTATAAGACTATATCATCCATTCTTGTGAGGTAGTAGGGCTCCTTGCTCATTATTATTGCAATTATATTGATGATGACTACTACGACGACAATGGTGTTAATTTATTGTATGATGATGATGACGATGTGGATGTCAATGATGACTATGCATGTGGTATCACTTTTGGATCCTAATTGATTCTAATTGAACCTAAATGTCTGTAATGAAATATAAACAACAATATTATCATCGAAATGACTGTAACGACATATAAATGACCTTAACAACTACATGACATTAATCCTAATGTCGATGAGTGATTAAGAACACTAATGACATATGAGTGACCATAATGACAATGATGATGATGATTTTGTTGATGATGTACTTAATGCTGATGATGATGATGATCAAGATGATGTTGATGTACCATATGACATTGATGATGATGATGATGATGATGACAACGTCGATGTCCACGGTGATGATGCATGTCATAATACTTTTGGATACTATAGGACTTGAGATATTAGAGTTAATATCAAGTAATATATTTTTTGAGGTATTGACCATAAAAATATTGTTATCCATTGGGTTTTACATTAACTAATATGGCCATTGGGTTTATTAGTTCCCCCACCCCCAACCCCCCCACCCACCTACACGCCCCTTGAAGAAAGGTAGTACAATACCACCTATCATGGTGCTACCAAAATGTCACCCTAAAAGGTTGTTTTGGACAACCTCCCCATCCATACCCTCATTTATACCAAGAACATATAAGGCACAAGAAGTGGATATCAATCTTAACACGCTCTGGTGCATGTCTTTGTGGGTATTTATCTTCATTCCTTACCATGAAAATCTAGATTCGAACTATCAACCCAAACTTCAATAAATTACCCATTTAAAAATGATTTATGGGTATTAAACATGAATTCCAAGAGAGCCCACAATGGCTCCCTGAAAACTCATTCATTCTTCATAGCAACCAAGAGAACAATATGGTTGGATCGTTCATCTCTCAAAATCATTATTGAATTGGATGTCAATGTGGGATCTGAAGTTTTGGTTTTATTTATTCTTCTTAAGAATAAAGACATGGGGAGAATGGAGTGGGTTATAGAGAAAATGAATTCACATTATTATCCATATTCCAAATATGTTCATAAATTTAATTGGGTGGATAAACACATATGGATAAGAACAACATGGAAATAGTTGGCAAATAAGGTGGAGTGGGAGTGGGGCCACATAACCTTTCCTAGGTTTGCATGGTAGTTAAATTTTCCATGCATTATCCATGATTATTGATGGTAAATGTTATGGCTTAATACCTTTGATTTCAACCTCTACCTATGGAATGATCCCCAAGGATCATGATTACTTTTATCAACCTTGACATTTCCACCAAATCACATGTGTAGGAAACAATATGTTATGAATTACATGTGTGATGATTGGAGCCTCACACATTTCCTATAAACCCCAATGATAAATTTTATGTCCTAATAAGTATCCTATATTTCATCCTTAAACCATGGTCTAAGAGAAAACACAAAATATGAGATCTAATGGACAAACCAAAACCTAAGAAAACTGCACAAATATTTTCATATTATATATATATAATAACTAAAAAATGGAAACATAAAACAAAAATTTAAAACATTCAAAACACTTACCTCACTTACCTCTTGTGCACTTCCAATTAGGCACACCGCCTTCGATCCGGGATAGGCATAGACCCATTACTTAGGCACATGCGTTCAAAAACATGTTTGAAGACAGGGGATATGAAATCCCAATAGAGCCTCAGAGATGTGATTCATCATGTATTATGTTGTTTCTCTTAGATTAGTAGGATTTTGAACTTGTGGAATCAACTTATTGCCAATGTCAAATCTAGGTTAGTTGAGAACCAATTTCCACATGTCATTATTCACTGGAGTTCATAACATATTTTGAAACTTGTTGTTTGGATGTCTCCTCATAAGTGAAGGATTATGAGTCACTGACATGGATTATCTGAGATATCAAACTAGAGAAACCTTGAATCCTCACAATAGGCTTCTTAAATATATCAAGTGAATACTCCCTGGAATCCTCCCTTTTGCTCATCTTAAAGGGATGACTCATGGACTTGGCTCACTTTTATATCACCGGGAGGATCTCTGAATAACTTTCTCAAGGGAAATCACATATTTACTTTGTAATCCCATTTTGTCGGAGTTTGAGGAACACAGTTGGATCCCTCTTGATCTATGAACTTACCATTTGTTCCAATATAGTAAAGAACAAGCCATCAATAACAAATGTCTAGAATATTCTCTTTTGTTGACTATATGCTGACACCTAGGAGGAAGTTTCTCCTATATATCTACATTGGTGTCTCCTTGAATCATATAATGCAACTTGAACTCTTGAGGAAATTGGTTTTGACTATGGAAATGAATGCTTCCTTGATCATTGGTATCTTTTGGAGTGACAAATAGGGATAAGGTCCTTGTGAACACTCCCCGCACTTCTAGTTGTTTGGAATCGTGATTGAGGAAATTAGTGACTTGGTCCATGCTCTCTTAGACCTAGAATCATATTAGCTTCATAAGTGAGATGTGTGCATACCTACTCAAAATAAACTAAGAAAAAAGTACATCACATGCATTAAATAAACTAGTTAAATTATTCATAAGCAAATGACAAATGATGTCATAATAGCAAGGTTTATTAAGGAAAAGTGTGTCAAATGGTTCATTATAGAGACCCAATAACAATTTTCTATATGTCGCATTGAAAAGGAACTCGCAACAATTATTATACCACCACTATAACTCTAATGGTGTTCTTTGATATTATTAGCACCCACAAGAAAACTTGAATAGAATATGGAGTTCCTTGACACTACCATATTTTTTTAAACTACCATACATCCATGTTATCCCCATATATATTTAAGTTCCATGAGGGATAACAAAAGATTGTGGAGTAAATATAAATGTTTTTGAATCCTTAAAGATAATTTAACTGCATTGAGTTTTGCACCCTGGTCCTCCTAGTGCTTATTAGATCTAAGTTAATATGTATTTGTGCTAGTAATATAGTTTTTGTTTGGCTAAACTTCCCCATCAAAAGGGTAGTTTTCTATCAAAATAACCAAGATATTACACTTGGGTATAACTAGCAATAATGCCTCCATGGGAACTGAACCTTGTTGAGTGTCCTGACAAGGCTTCACCATTGAACCACAACCCCATTGACAAGACTAATATTTTCATTGGTGTGCACATGCATCCATGATAACAAGGATTTTTTTTGTCTACAAATGAATTTTACAGGTACTGGATAAACCTTTATACCACATTGATTGAGTGACTGAAGTTCTCATGATTTATAAGCACAAACAAATACACATTACATTGTGTAATAAATCCCAACTCATGTTGTCCTTTTCTCTTATATCCTTGACAATTTTAGGTCCATATTGTCAACTTTCATGTTGCATCATTATTGACTATAATTTTCATTTCTCCACCAATATGTCATCGGAGCCCATGCCTTTGCAAAGTCCTCTCGTGGATGCCATGTCCATACCACTTATTTTTCCAACTTTAACAATCTCTATATCGAGTATTTGGTACGAGAAAGGGTGAATGAAAAGGGTGGAGATATGAAGTGAGGTTGGGAGTGAAGGGTGACTCTTGTACTTTTCCCCATGGTAAAGTGGAGTGTGGGGGGTGAAGGAAAGGCATATGAAATGTGTGGAAGATGGAACGGATGTAAACACTAGGGTGGCGTGGAGGAAGAATCAATGTAGAAGGATATAGGATGCAAGGAATGTAAGGTAACACATAATATGTATCATGAAGTATGTGGAAATACGTGGGAAAGAGAATGGGAAAGACTTTTCCCTAAGAAAAAGGGACTTGGTCCAATCAAGAATTCAACCCATTTAATGAATTTTAATGAAGATTCTAGAGGGAAACAACAATAAGTTTACAAAATATTTTTCCCAAGGGGATATCCATAACCTGCTACATCTTTGGTTTAGAACCCAAATTCTAAAATTCACTCGCCCTGTTTCCTAAAAAGCCCCTAAAAATTGGTGTGTATTTTGAAGTTCAACGAAATGAAATAGTGGGATAAAGCACCCCATAACTACTCAATTGAAGAACACTAGGACTATCTTGCATTATTCTATCGACCACACCACACAAGCTCCATATTGTGCTACATCAAGAGATTTTAGGATGATCAATTTGCTTGAAAAAATCATTTATGTAGGACACCTACTCACTCATAAACACATTACTACTGTTCTTACCTATACAATGAGTTCTTTGACCCTAGATTTTAAGAGTGAACCCACATTTTCTTCAACCTTGGCCATTACTAGGAGTAGGTTAATTCTACACAATATTAACCTCTAGGGCCTGTGAATGCATGCCACTCACTAGAAGGCGTTATCCAATATGGACTACACATTGATTTTTGGGATAACTTAATGTCTACACTTGTCTTTTTGTAACTTGTGCTTGTATAAAAAAAATTTACATTTTATCTCATTTAAAATTTTTGTAACTTATTTTTTAATATATAAATCTCAAGGCATTATGTCTATCTTAAATGTATCATAAATTATCTTTTCAAACTAAAACTTTTAAAAAATATAAATATCATTGAAATATTTAATGATTATTTTATATTTAAACTTAAGTATTTATATAAAAATTGTATTTAAATAAAATTTATATTTAAATATAATAATTTTAAATTTTAATTTAAAAATAAATGCATATTATTTTTTATTACTTTTTTTGTATTTTATATTTATCATCTTAAGAAAAACTCCCAAACCAATCACACTCTTAGCGCTTGTGTTGGTTCAAAATTCTTCAAAATTTCCCCAATTTTCCCCACTGTCAAAATTGATTGAGCAAAGATATCAACTCTGGAGGAATTCTTTTTCTTCCTTCCTACTACCAAGCCATGGATCAAAGTTTTTATGTACTGAGTTTTTTTAAGTGGATTCGAGAAATCGAACATCTTTGTAGAGGCACCGTACAGCTCATGTCCAAGCTTTCCATGAGGATCAATTTGATTTATTTTTTGGTGAGTTTCCTTTTGGCTGGGCTGGGTTTTTCTTATGGAGGGGTCAACTTCATCTTGAGAGGGCCGAGATCACTTGAGGAGGGCGCATTATTTCAATTTTGGGTCGAGTTATCTTTTATGGGCCGATATAATTACTATTGGGACATGGTATTGTTGAAAAGATAAACTAACTGAGAGGGGGCTGAATCAGTTAGTTACCAGAGCTTACTTTTTAAAATATTTCTAAAATCAAAACAATTAATCAATCCATAAATACCGAGACATAGAATTTTTCATGAGGAAACCCATAAAGGGAAAAACCTCTTTCTTCAGATGTAGGGAAAGCATCAAATTTTTAATAGATTAGTTTTATTTGAGTCAATAACTCAAATGAGGAAGCTACCTCGGTTTCTTCAGAATCTAGTCAAAACAAGATTCTACTCCTTCTTTGTGCAAGCATCCACTTGTATTGAATACTTATAGTCTTCTCTAGTTCCTTCCTTCCTACTTGTAGCACAACCACTAATCTGTTTCACAAATTTGTCAATCTAAAACCTTTTACCTTTTTCAAACCTGACTTGTATCAAATATAAACTTTGTCAAATGCAATTATGTCACAACTTCTCTGTCAAAACTATTTTTGTCAAAATCATCCTGTCAAGACCATCTCTGTCAAACAATATTTGTAAAAAAAAAAATTATCTCTCTCAAAACATCTTTGTCACAAACCAACTTATCTCTATCAAACAACTCTGTCCAAAATCCAACTTATTTGTGTCAAAGATTCTTTTTCACTCCGTCTCAAAATATCTTCGTTTATGCATCAAGTGTTATAAAAAAAAAGACCTTCGATGCCAGAGATATAAATTCTTTCTCAATTCATTTGCATTCAATATCTGGTTACTCTCATCATCAATACATAACATCTACTTCATTTTAATGTTCAATATGACTTCTCTAGTTTTTTTTTTTCAGTCTACAGTGACCTCAATTTACTTTTCAAATCACTTAATTCATTTATGTAGACTACTTTCTTATTTTATTCACCAATCCACAATTATATAAGCACATACAAGCATTGTATCTAATTCAATCAACTACACAATACTTCCTCTGTCTCAAACAACACTTCACTCATTCATAAAGTGTGAAATTCAACGCATACCATATTTACCTGACACAGTCAACTCATTGTTGTTCTCTGAGGCATTTTTTGCGCTGTCTTCAATGTTGAAACATGTATGCCTTCATTTATGTTCTCTTCAATACTTCATTCATTGCTAAAACTTCACAATTTACTTCACTGTTATGCATTTTTTAATTGCTAAGACCACTTCAATGTTCACTGGTCTGCATTTTTATTGTTGAGACACTCCAATGTTGCCTTCATTGATCTGTGTTTTCTTTATTGAAAACGGAGTATATTTTCTTTTGCACACACACCCCAACGCTCTTCACACTCAGCACATTCATCCACATAATTTTACATGCATTTTCAACCTTTAACAGTTCAATACGGTTACAGTTATGAAAATTGTGAAAACCAATTCTCAAAAAATATACAATTATCAAAACTGTGTAAACTAATTAAGACAGAGTTTCAAACCGTTTTGGCCATTAACTATTTGTTAACGCTAATAATTTCTGGGCAGCATTAATAAACTAAGTTCTTTCAATAAACTCTGGAAACATGCTAATTGATGGCTTAAAACGTTTGGAATTATTTGAAGCCTTATCACGTTGGAGTCATGCGTTTGAGACTACAGAGGCAACGTTGGAATGCTAGAATCCTGCGTTTGAGACTACAGAGAGAGACTAATAAGCTAAATAAGATGATTTGGAAGCATAGCATAAGAGCATAACCATAAGATTGATATATTAGACATAACGTTCAATAACTTTTAAGAAATATATGTTTACATCAATGACAAATGCATAACATTTCAAACTGACCAACAAACTCCCCCTTTGTTATTGATGGAAAACATATACATGTTCTTCCCCTTTTGACATCGATGACAAATTAGCTCCTTCTATGATGAAGTGTATGAACCAATGATGCTCCCCCTAACATAAATCTTTGTGCTTGAATAAACCTGTGAAAGATGTAACTAATCTTCCTCAATATACCTATGGAAGCTGTAACCAATCTATGTAGAAACTGATCATTATCAAGACTAAAAAGAACCACCTAAAAGTTGAACCAAAAAGTAGCATAGCAGAGAATCCCCCAATAGAATTCTTTCATTGGAAATCTGCAAATCTGATATGTAATTATAACCGGTTGGTCATCACTTCGATAAAAAAAATGAAAGATATTACATAAAACAAACACCTAACTATTCCCTGAGAGTTTCAAATTGCTGCTAAGTTAAAGGATTAGTGAATATGTCAGTAATTTGATTCTATGTGCCAACATATTCCAGCTTGGTAAGATTGTTTAAAACCTTCTCTCTGAGAAAATGAAACTTAATTGGAATATGTTTTGTTTTTGAGTGCATAACTGGGTTCTTGGAAATGCTAATGGAACTTGTATTGTCACATAAAATAGGAATGGGATCATCATAGGTGACATGTATATATTCTAGCATTTGTTTCATCCAAATTACCTGTATGCAACAATTTACAGCAGCAATGTATTCTTATTCAACAGTAAAAAGAGATACTAATGATTACTTCTTTCTAGACCAACTTACCAATCATCCTGCCAGATAAAATGTTGCCCCACTTGTACTTTTTCGGCCATCTACACAACCTGCCCAATATGCATCAGTAAAATTATACAAAACAATATTGTTACCTTTGGGATACCATAAGCCATAATCTTTTGTTCCTTTTAGATATCTAAAAATCCTCTTAACTGCAAGAAAATGAGAAGCTTTGGGAGAGGATTGAAACTGAGCAACCCGACATACTACATTCATAACATCCAACCTTGTAGTTGTTACATATAAGAGACTACCAATCATAGATCTGTATATTTTTTGCTCAACATTCTCAGATTCATCTGTGTTACTTAACTTACATCCAGTAATCATGGGAGTTCCTACTGGTTTACAATCTTGGATTTGAAATTTCTTTAGCATTTCATTTATGTATTTTGTTTGAGAGATAAGAATTCCTTTATCAGTTTGTGAAATTTGGAGGCCTAAGAAAAACTTTAATTCACCAAGCATAGACATTTCAAACTCATCCTGCATAATTTGTGCAAATTGTTTGTTAAGCTGATCATTATCAATCCCAAATATAATATAATCTACATATATTTCAACAATTATCAAGCTATCTTGTTCTTCTTTAATGTAGAGATTATTTCCAGTTTTTCCTTTTCTTTATCCTTGATTCCTTAGATATTTATCAATCTAGGAATACCAAGCTCATGGAGCTTGCTTTATCCCATACAAAGCTTTCTTTAACCAGTAAACATAATTTTCTGCTTCAGATAGTTGAAATCATTCTGGTTATTCCATGTAAACCTCTTCTTCTAGTTCACCATTTAAGAAAGCGTACTTGACATCTATTTGATAAAATTTAACTCGTTTAGAACAAGCATAAGATATAATTGATCTAATTTCTTCCATCCTCGCAACAGGAGAATAAGTTTCACCTTAATCTATGCCTTCTACCTGAGCATAACCTTTACAAACCAATCTAGCTTTATTTTGAGTCACCTTACCTGCTTCATCTAACTTGTTTCTGAATACCCACTTATCCCCAATAACATTTTTATTTATAGGTCAAGGAACTAGTTCCCATGTTTCATTCTTTTCTATTTGACTTACCTCTTCTTTCATGGCTTTTACCCAATGTTCATCATTAATTTCTTCTTCAACATTCTTAGGTTCAAATAAAGAAATTAATGATACTTGTTCTTGATTTGTAATTGATTCTTGACTTTTACTTCTTGTCTCAACACCTACATCTATATCACCAATTATTTAATCTTCGGGATAATTTCTTTGTATCCTTTTACTTGGAGTTTTGGATGGAGTTGAACCTTGTAACAAAGTAGAAGGAGTCAGATTTTCATTTTTTACTGATTTAGTTTCCTCTTTGTCACTTGCTTCTTCTTCCTCCTTAAGTTTGTCATGTATTTGATAATCTTTCTTTTCAGTTTTTTATTTCAAAAATGAGGACTCATCAATCTTGACATCTATATATTCAACAATTTTCCATAGTCTAAAATTATAACATTTATACACCTTTCTTGAACGTAAATATCCAACCAATATGCCTTCATCAGTTCTAGAAACCAATTTACCCATATTTTTATCAATTCTTTTAATATAACACTTACTCCCGAAAATTCTAAAGTGCTCTATACTAGCTGGTATATCTTTCCATAACTGATAAGGTGTTTTATAATTATTTTTTCTTAGCAAGATTCTATTCAAGATGTGTACAGCAGTATGAACTGCTTGAGGCCAAAACATATTACTCAACCTAGACTCATTTAAGATTGTTCTTGCCATCTCCATAATAGTGTTGTTTTTCCTTTCAACAACACCATTTTGTTGGGTTGTTTCTGTAACAGATAATTTTCTTTTAATACCATTTTCATCAGAGTAATTATCAAACTCATTTGAGGCAAACTCTCCCCCATTGTCCAACCTTAAACGCTTAATCTTCATATCAATTTCATTTTCAGTCAATTCTTTGAAAACTTGAAAACAATTAAATGCTTCAGACTTCTTTTTCAATAAAAATAACCAAGTAATTCAAGTGAAATCATCCACAAATAATAAGAAGTACCTTTCACCATTTAATCATGTTTCCCTCATAGGTACACAAATATTAGTATGTATTATTTCCAAAGGCTTTTTTGTAGAATATTCCTTTGTTTTAAACTTGAGTCTAGTTTATTTACCATGTTGACATTGCTTGTAAATAGAGCTAGAAAGGTTCTTTATAATAGGTAATTCTCTTATTGCTTCCTTTTTTTTTAACTGAATCAAATTATCAAAATTAATGTTCCCAAGTCTTTTGTGCGATAACCAACTTTCATCTTCATTTCCAAGATAACAGTTTTCATCATTCTCATCTAATATGTAAATATGGTTTGGTGTGAATCTTGTAGCTATTCCAAGTAACTGATTTGTTTGGAAATATCTAATTTGACACTACTTGGAATCAAATATCATAAAGTTCCCTTTATCACATCTTTGACTTACACTTAACAGGTTATGTTCCATTCTTCAATCAAAAAAACTTTTTCAGCCATTATGTTTTTATTATTTAGACATATAGTTTATTTTCCAATTATTCGAGCTAATTGGTCATTACCAAATGTAACTGTGCCCTCTTTGCCTTCATCTAAAGTAAAAAAAAAAATGTTTTCTACATGTCATGTGTTTCGAAGACCCGCTATCAATACACCACTTAACTTTATGGTCTGCTTGTAAAGCAAGATTGCAATCTTCAATGTTTAGTGTTGATTTTTCTTTTTCCAGCATTTAGTTTTCATATCTGTGTATTTACTTACATCAAATTTTGAGAAGTTTATAGGGCAATTTCTTGTTATATTCCCAAAATTATTGCATGTGTAACATTCAAGTTCAATATTTAAGACATCAAAACTATTATATGAATTGTTCACAGTGTTTTGAGTTCTTCTTCCATAATTAAATTTAGAGATATCATAGTTGTTCCATGCAATCTTGTTTCTTAACAAACCATTACAGAAAACACCTTTATGCCCATACTTATGGAGAAAAAAAAACTATATCCATCAAATCTATTTTGATACCTATCATAAATTCTTCTTTGAATTCTTGAAACCTGATTTCTTTCTTGCTTTGCTGATCCAATCTGCATACTGGTATTCTTTTTCCCTGTTCTTGTTTTCTCAAGAGGTGTGCTTGTACTTGCTTTAGTAGTCTCTGATTTATACACTATTCAAGTCTTGTTAGTGCTTGTACTTTTTTTTATTAGTCTCTGTTTCATACCCTATTCCATTCTTGTCATTATTAGATCTTTGACAACTAATAATCTGATTTAGAATTTTTGAACTATTATTCATGTTACTTTCTTGCAACTCTTTTCTTAAAGGAACAACTTCAATATTCAGACATTCATTATCTTTATATTTCTCTATAAGAAACTTGTTTAATGCTTCTTCAGCTAATCTAGCTTCTTCTATTTTAACTTTTAAATCAATTATCATTGTCCCAGTGCTTTCTATCAATTTGCTAGATTCTTGTAAGTAATCTTCAAGTTTCTTTATTTCTTCTTTAAGAGACTTATATTCCCTTGTTCTCTTTCGAAGTTCAGTCAATGCACTTACAAGTTATGCTTATGGATCAACTTCAGCTTCTTCTTCTTCAATAAATTTATCATTTTGATTATCTAAATCCATAAATAGTCTAATGTCTGAGCTTTCATCACTTCCATCTATATCTGATGAATCACTATTATCTATTATTTTTTATGAATAAACTCTTTGTTTTATAAGAATTTCTTTGAAATGGTTTCTTGTATTTTTTCTTGTATTCTTTAGTATTTCTATTACTTTCTTCTTCATCATCATAATGTTTATTGAAAGGACACTTGGAAGCAAAATGTCCTATTCTACCACAATCAAAGCATTTGAGGGGAAGTCTACCTTTGTACTTTCCACTACATCTTCTTATTTTTTTACAACGTTAGCTTCTTCCACATCTTCTTCTGAGTCTTCATGATTGCTGATTTCAGTTTCAACATTTTTCTTGTCTCTATTTGCTACCTTGAAAGTTGCTTCTTTCCTAGAAGGATTCTCACTAGCAGTCCTCATTTCATATGTTGTTAGTATTCCATGTAATTCATCCATTTCTAAAGTATCAATATCAGTTATTTCTTCTAAAGCAGATACTTTTGAGTTAAATATTACAAGTAAAGACCCAAGTACCTTTTGCACAATAATGATATCTTTAATCTTTTCTCCTAAACCTCTCATGGTATTAACTACTTCATCAATGTGTAAGAAATAGGTTATTATATCTTCATTTTCCTCCATCTTTAAGATTTCAAATTGACTCCTATAAGATTGTAGTTTAGCACTCTTTACCTTAGCATCTCCTTCATAAATATTTTTAAGTTTGTCTCATAATTATTTTGCTGACTCATAGTGCATTACCTTAACAAATTCATATCCTTCCAACCCTCCAAGAATTGCATACATAGATTTGGAATTACTTTCATAGAGTTTTTTACCTGTGGCATCTATTGGAATAGTTGTTGGATTTTTGTATTGTCCAGGTACATAGGGTACTCCCAAAATATCGAACACCTAGAGAAACCACTTCACACAAACAGAACATAGATCGATACATCGATGTTTTGACGTGGTTAAAACCCTCGAGAGGGAAACAGTCCATGGCCCCAGCCAAATAGCTACTTGGAGCAATTTATTATGCAAAAGAAATAAAGTTACAAATGAGCTTCTCATAATTGATCAACTAGCCAAGGACCCTCCATGCTCTTTAAATAGAGATCATGGACCAATCAGGTGTTAATCTACAGATCAAGGGTAGGTATGATCTAAGAGAAGCTTAACCGTCGGATCACTCTATGTCTAGAACATATCATGACCATCAGATTAGAATATTTACAAATGCATACTAATGCATACTAAAGAAACACACTTTACCTAATGGATATATTACACAAGTTGATCTTAACTAAATCCTAAGTGTCTAAATATCCTAACATCCCCCCCTTAAGAACAACTTGGGATAGGATTGAAGGATTTACAAAAGTGACACCATTAGAATAAGGAAGGAGGAATTAGAGCCTATCCCCCCTTAATGACACATTCCTAAACTCCTAACATAGATCGAAGTTTAGAAAAATTTGCTTTTGTAAGATACTTGGTGAAGATGTCTGCAACTTAATCATCTGTAGGGAAATAGAGCACTTCAAGAACATGATCATGAACAAGATTTCTGATGAAGTGCATATGTAGCTCAATATGTTTGTTGTGTTGATGTAGAACTGGATTTTTGGAAAGCTTGATGGCACTTTGATTGTCACACCAAAGTGGAGTAGGCTGATGTTGCTCGAATCCAAAATCTGATAGGATCTGTCCATAAAGCTTACTGACTGGCATTAACTATGGCTCCATATTCTGCTACTGCTTAAGAAAGACAAGAACTTGTTGTCTTTTACAAGCCCAAGTGACAGGTCCATATCCTAGAATAAAAACATAACCTGCAGTAGACTTTCGATCATCAGGTTCGCCGGCCCAATCTAAATCAATGAAACCAACCAACAAAGGTGTCCCCCCTGTACTGTAATGAATCCCAAACTGAATTGTACCTCAAGTATATCGAAGTACTCTTTTTGTTGCTTTCCAGTGACTTTAATGAGGTGTTCGCATATAACGGGCAACACAACCAACAACAAAGGAAAGGTCAATACGGGAATGATTCAAGTATAAGAGACTACCAACAAGCTAATGATACAATGTGTCATCTACTTCAGGGGAAGTACAAGTGGCAGAAAGTTTGACTCCAGACTGTAAGGGAGAACGGTCTGGTTTACAATCTTCCTTGTGAAAGCGACGAAGAAGGTCACAATCATACTTAGACTGGGAAAGAAATATTCCTTCTTTGGTTTGCAAGACTTGGAGACCAAGAAAATAATGCAAATGTCCTGAGTCTGACATTTCAAAATTTTGCTTAAGACTAGATTTCACATGGGTTAAAAGCTTAGGGTCACTACCAGTAAGGATAATATCATCAACATAAAGAAAAATTATGATGAGATGGTTTCCTACTTTCTTGGTATAGACATTTGGGTCATAATGGAATCTAGAAAAACCAATGTCAAGGAGAAAGCTATCCATTTTGGCATACCAAGCTCTAGGAGCTTGCTTAAGGCCATATAAGGATTTCTTAAGGCGACAAATAAGGGTAGAGTTATTTTGAACATATCCAGGAGGTTGTTTCATGTAAATTTCCTCGTGTAAATCACCATGTAAGAATGCATACTTGACATCCATTTGATGGACTTCCCAGTTATGTAAGGATGCAAGGGAAAGAACAAGGTGGATGGAGTTCATTTTTGCGACAGGAGCAAAGGTTTCATTGTAGTCAATCCCTTCAACTTGGGAAAAAGCTTTGGCAACTAAACTTGCCTTAAGTCTTTCAACACTTCCATATGATGCATACTTAGTTATATAAACCCATTTACATCTGACAAGTTTCTTCCTTTTGGAAGAGGAACAAGATCCCAAGTATCGTTCGCCATTAAGGAACGATATTCTTCATCCATAGCTGCATCCCAATATGGATTTCCTGAAGCTTTTGCAAAAGTTTCTGGATCATGATTCTCGAAAACTTGAGCCAAAAGAGAAGAGGCTTGCTGAAACTAAGAACGTGTTTGGCGTTGATCTCTAGGATCACCGACAAGATCACCAACTTCTTCACATGTTGAACAGACCCATCAAGGAAGCATTGGTGCTGGTGCAACTGGAGGAACATGAGCAGGTGGAGGTGGATTTTCATCCTCATTGTCATCATCAGAAACTGGAGTTGGAAATCTCTCAAGGAAGTTGGAAGGAGAAGAAGGCACAATCGTCGAATCAGGATCGCAAGCCAAAGATGACACAACCATCAAGTTAGGCTCGCAAGCCAAGATATTTTCATAAAATTTAACATCTCTTCTAATGATTATATCATGAGAATGTGGCTGAAGAAATATATAACCTTTTACATCTCCAAAATATCCAACAAATAGCACTTTTCACTTTTAGGCTGCAATGCTTTCTATTTTTCATCCAGAATGTGAGCCCATGCTTCACTACCAAACACACGGAAGTGACTTACATCTGGTTTAATTTTACTCCATGCTTCTTCCAGTGTTATACCTTGTAAAAATTTAGTGGGTGTGCAATTAACTATGTAATTTGCATAATTTATGGCCTCATCCCAAAATTCAAGACTTAGTCCTTTAGATTGGATCATACAATTAGCCATTTCTTTTAAAGTGTGGTTCTTCCATTCAGCTACACCATTTTGTTGTGGTGTATATGGAACAGTGTGTCGTTGTTTGATTCCTTGTTCAGTGCAGAAAGTAGTGAAATTTTTGTTAACATATTCTCCTCCATTATCAGATCTTAACTTAATACTTTGATGACCAGATTGTTTTTCAACAAGGGCCTTGTAGGCCAAAAACATGTTAAATACTTCGCTCTTAAGTTTTAGGAAATAAACCCAAGTGCATCAGGAGTAGTCATTAATGAAAGTTAAGAAATATTTGAAACTAGAAAAGGAAGCAGATGGAAGAGGACCACACAAGTCACTATGCACAAGCTCCAAGGGAACCGAGGCATGCCAAGAGGCACGTTTGTCAAAAATGTCTCGATGATGTTTTTCGAGTACACAACTGGAACAAACAGCACCCTGCAAAATACCATCAGAAGACCTGTTTCCATATTGTCTTTACATAGTTGTTGCAATGAGCAATAATTCAAGTGACCAAATCGCTCATGCCAAAGTTTGCTCAAGTTATCACTATGAGCAACAAAAATTGAAGGAAAAGGTTGTACAACCTGGTAATATAATCAACAATTTCGGTAGCAAGGACATTTTGAGAATCTTTAAAATCCTTGATTACAACTTGGTGAGGTGTAAACGTCACAGTTTTACCTTCACCCGAATGAGTGATTTGATAGACTGATAAAAAATTGTAGGAAATTCTTGGAACACATAGTACATCACTAGAATGACCATTTTCTACTGGAACTGTTCCAGATCCTACAACTCTTAGAGATCTATCATCGCCAACAAATATTTGTTTGGTGTTACATTCATGCATAGTAGAAAAGATGGCTTGATCCTTATCCATATGATAAGATGCTCTAGAATCAATGAGCCATTCATTTGAAGTAGAAGAAGAAGATGCAATATAAGAATAACCAAAAGCACAAAGTGCATGTCCATTAGAGGTATATTCTGAAGACGAATCTAGGATGATGTAGTGCTTCTTCATTGCTACTTCCAAGGCTGCCATCTTCTTGAAACACTTAGATTCATCATGATTATCTTTCCCAAAAAAATTGCAATGACACTCAGTCTTCTTTCCTTTCGGCTTGGATCCTTTGTCATTTTTTAAAGAAGGAGCTGAATGAGAGGGTTTGGGACCCTTGTTTGGCTAATTATTGTGAAAATTTTGTTTCTTGGGAGGCTTGGAATTTTCTTTCTGTTGGGACAATAAGGATTTCCCAAATGTATCTGCATTGTTAATCATTCCAAGATGAATGAGCTTATCTTGCTCTCTAATTAAGGAATCACAAAATGATTCAAGACTAGGCTCTTGATAGCTAGCTGCAGTCAAGGACTCTTTCATGGAGTAAAATGTAGATACAAAAATAGAGTATGCAGGTCCAATTTTTGAAAGAATATGATAAATACATTGTTTGTCTTCTTTCTTAATCTTGCATTCTTCACATAAGATTCTAATATTTTTATACTTAGCTAAATAGTCTTGAATGCATGAAAAATCACTTGGATTCGAAGAAATCAACTTATTCTCAAGTTGATGACCTCAAATTTCATTGTGTTTACCAAACACAGATTCCAACTTTTCCCAAGCTTTATCAGCTTCATCAATTCCAGATATGTGGAATCGCAAATCATTAGAGATTGACATCCCAATCAATCCACGAGCTTCATCACATCTATTTTCCCATTTTATTTTCTTATCATCATCAGTGGATTATGTTTCTTTCCCTGAGGTAATTCTGAAAAGTCCCCTACTTCGCAGAACATCCTCCATACGATATTTCCATGAGAAATAGTTAGAACTGGTAAGTAGAATATCACAAGGGGCAGCAATACTATAAAATAATGGCTGAAAGAATAGTAACTAACTATCTAGATGCAAAGAGCTCGAAAATTTAGGCTGTTTCAAAAAAAACGGCACTGAAAATTGATTTTGAATGATGAAGTTATGCTTGATCAAAGAAAATGTTGAAGATGTCCCCAATAGTGATGTGGCAAATATTAACTTGACCAACTAAAAAAAGGAACCCGCTTCTTCCCAAGATGAACATTGACAATCACTTACAAGAAAGTTGCTTTTAAGTGAATCACTTTTGTAAAATAAGTGATGTTCATTTTTACAATAATGGTACTTTAAATAGTGCGGCAATAAAAAACTTAAGTGACTCACTTTTATTTTATTTTATTTTTAAGTGAGATGCACTTTTACAACAAAGTAACTTAAAAATAGAAATTGCATGCACTATTAAAAAGTAACTTAATAAGACTTGAACTCAAGACCTATTAAGGAATAAAGCAACTTTGGACCAAGTGAGCTAAGTTTAAAACATACGTAAAAGAAGGGAATGAGGAAGGGGAATTTTTTTATTTTTACTCTTCTCTCTCTGTTTTCGTGCTTGCTTCTTTTTCCTGTAAATCACACCACAAACCGAAAAACAAAAACAAAAAAAACTTTTCCACACTTGTGGGGTTAGATCTCGTTATCTTACCTGGAAATTCTATGTTTTATCTATGTTTCTGATTCGATGTGATCACACAAGGTGCATGGCAAAGAGCATACGCAGCCAAGAAAACCCTTTCCCTTTCTGTTTCTGATTCGCCGCAATCGTGCAAGGTGCACAACAAAGAGCATATGCAGACAGGGAAGGAAACAATCCAAGACTAAAAATAATAAAGATCCAAATAATAAAAATAATAAACATATGAGAGATTTAAAAAATATAAAACAAATCCGTCACTATAACATTATACATTCAAATTTGCCGAAATGGGTGTTTCTAGATCAAACAGAAATGGTTTTTGATTAAACAAAAACTATTTTCCAATGGAAACAACACTCTGTGCGCAATGGAATAGCTCTAATAGGCCACAAATGCATAGAAACTCTAGAACTAGAAACCCTTTCAAAGTTTTGGCAACAACAGTTCAAGATCTAGATCACAACCGGAAGTGGCTCTTCATAAACGCTCTGATACCATGTTCAAGTACACAGGGTACTCCCAAAAGACTGAACACCTAGAGCAACCACTTCACACAAACAGATCACAGATCAATACACTGATGTTTTGATGTGGTTAAAACCCTCGAGAGGGAAACAGTCCACAGCCCCAGCCAAATAGATACTTGGAGCAATTTATTATGAAAAATAAATAAAGTTACAAATGAGCTTCTCATAATTGATCAACTAGACAAGGACCCTCCATGCTCTTTAAATAGAGATCATGGACCAATCAGGTGTTAAGCCATGGATGAATGGTAGGTATGATCTAAGAGAAGTTGAACAATCGGCTCACTCTATGTCTAGAACATAACGTGACCGTTGAATTAGAATATTTACAAATGCATACTAATGCATAATAAAGAAACACACTTTACCTAACGGATATATTACACAAGCTGATCTTAACTAACTCCTAACTGTCTAAATATCCAAACATGTATTCATGCAACACAGCTTGCCAAACATCAACTCCTTGAGATTGCAAAAACAACTTCATCATAACACTCCAAAAAGCATAGTTATGCCCATCAAATAAAGGTAAACCATGTTTAGTAAACTCATATTTATTATCCATCATAAACAATCAAATTTTTCTAGTAGTTAAACCGACAATGAAGCAACCGGCTCTGATACCAATTGTTGAAAAGATAAACTAACTGAGAGTGGGGGTGAATGAGTTAGTTACCAGAGCTTACATCTTAAAATATTTATAAAATCAAAACAATTAATCAATCCATAAATACTGAGACACGAAAAATTTTCACGAGGAAACCCATAAAGGAAAAAAACATCATTCTTTAGATGTAGGGAAAGCATCAACTTTTTAATACATCAGTTTTATTTGAGTCAATAACTCAAATGAGGTAGCTACCGTTGTTTCTTCAGAATCTACTAAAAGAATCTTCTACTCCTTTGTACAAGCATCCACTTGTATTGAAGACTTATAGTCTTCTCTAGATCCTCCCTTCCTCCCTGTACCATAAGCACTAATATGCTTCACAAATTTTTCAATCTAAAACCTTTTACCTTTTTCAAACCCGTCCTATATCAAATATAAACTTTGACAAATGTAATTCTGTCACAACTTCTCTATCAAAACTATTTCTGTCAAAATCATTATGTCAAGACCATCTCTATCAAAACATCTTTTTCAAAAAACAACTTATCTCTGTCAAAACATCTTTGTCACAAACCAACTTATCTCTGTCAAACAAATCTGTCCAAAATCCAACTTATCTCTGTCAAAACTTCTTCATCATTTTGTCTCAAAATATCTTCATTTATGCAGCAAGTGTTATAAAAAAAATACCTTCAATGCTAGAGATATAAATTCTTTCTCAATTCATTTGCATTCAATATCTAGTTACTCTTAGCATCAATGCATAACATCTACTTCATTTCAATGTTCAAGATGGCTTCTCTGGTTTTTTTTAGTCCATAGTAACCTCAATTTACTTTTCAAATCACTTAATTCATTTCTGTACACTACTTTCTTATTTTATTCACCAATCCACAGTTATATAAGCACATACAGGCATTGTATATAATTCAATGAACTACACAATACTTGCTTTGTCTCAAACATCACTTCACTCATTCATAAAGTGTGAAATTCAATGCATACCATATTTACCTCACACGGTCAACTCATTGTTGTTCTCTGAGATATTTTCTGCGTTGTCTTCATTGTTGAAACACTTCTTCCTTCATTGTTGTTAGGCTTCAATACTTCATTCATTGCTAAAACTTCATGATTTACTTCACTGCTCTACGCTTTTTATTGCTAAGACCACTTCGGTGTCCACTGCTCTGCATATTTTATTGTTGAGACACTCTAATGTTTCCTTCACTGATCTGTGTTTTCTTTATTGAAAATAGAGTACATTTTATTCTCGGCACACACCCAACGCTCTTCACACTCAGCGCATTTATCCATATATTTTTACATGCATTATCAACCTTTAAACAGTTCGATATGGTTATGGTTATGAAAACTATGAAAACCAATTCTCAAAAAAGAAACAGTTATCAAAACTGTATAAACTAATTAAGACAGAGTTTCAAATCATTTTGGCCATTAACTATTTGTCAAAGCTAATAGTTTATGGGCAGCATTAATAAATTGAGTTCTTGCAATAAACTATGGAAACATGCAAATTGATGGGTTAACACGTTTGGAATTATTTAAAGGCTTATCACGTTGGATTCATGCGTTTGAGACTGATGAGGCAACGTTGGAATGCTGGAATCATGCTTGGAATGATAGAATCATGCGTTTGAGACTACCGTAGAGAGACCGATAAGCTAAAAAGGATGATTTGGAAGCATAACCATAAGATTGATATCTTATACATAAAGTTCAATAGATTTTAAGCAATATATATTTACATCAATGACAAACTCATAAAATTTCAAACTTACCAACAGATATTACTGTTGGGCAATAGGACTATACTTGTGGGCATGTTATACCTTGTGTAGGTTGCGAGGGCTTGAAGTAAAGGCCTTCTCTTCTTGCCTGGGCAGAATTCTCCTTGTGATAGGGTGGAATCATCATCTAGAGATCGAGTTTACATTCTTGGGTGTGTTTATACTATAAGGGAAGTCATAGTACCTCCTGTTGGGTGTGAACTTATTGTGGGTGCCTAAGATCACAAGCAATGACCGTTAACTTCCTTCCTGTGCAGTGTGGCTACCCGGTAGGTGAGGTCATCAAACTTGTAGGAACGAGTGTACAAGAAGGGTCAGGCTGGAGTCACTAGGGTCATGATGCACTACTACATTTTGACCAAAAATCCGACGGCCGTCATGTCGGATTTTCGACACTTCCCTGTCGCATGTACGACACTTTGATTTTTTGTTAAGTGTCGGAAACTTGTCATCGGATTTCCGACACCTAACAAACCGTCAGTTAAGCGACAGCTAGGTAACCGTCGGTTAAGCGACGGAATATCCTCGACAGTGGTGAAATTTTAAGCGACGGATATCTACAAACAACGTCGGAAAAGCGACAGTGTAGAGCGTCGGATTTGCGACGGATAGCTACCAAACCGTCGGACAAGCGACAGTTTAAAGTGTCGTAGTTGCGACGGAGATTTACAAGAAACGTCGGAGTTGCGACAGCGGAAAGCGTCGTATTTGCGACGGCTATTCACAAAAGACGTCGGATTTGCGACAAATGAACCGTCGCTTAAGCGACGCTTGTGACTGTTTTTTTTTTTTTAAATATAAAGCATGTGCAGTGCAGTAACCTCCGATCAGACCACTGGATTCCAGTATAAAGGGCAGCTCTGTTTCAGTATAAACTTGCCCACAATTAATAAATTCACATGATGGAGCAAGCTATTTGGAAGAGCATGCCAACATGCCCTCGAAGAACCAAGACGTCCAGCTTGGTAATATCGTGGAAGACAGAGTCGACAGACTGTTCTGTGATTCAAGTCGTTCCATTCCTTTGAATTAATTGGATTTCCGTGATAAATGTTAGAATTTCTTGTATATGGACACAATTTGATGTCCAAAATATTGAGAATTTCAAACTTCCAATCACCAGAACTCCAGTTAATTTTGAAATAGATCTATCTTTGCAGCAAGTTTGGAGTTGTTTATTATCATTTTATCTGTTTGTGCTCTTTAACCAAGACCTTAATTTTCAAAAATTGCAGAAGAAATCAGACAGAACCTTACCATGAGCTTAATGGAGGCATGGAAATGTTTGGTAAAATTGAGGGTATATTCAGAATAAAAATTGAGAGCCAATCTTCTGCATTGCCCTGCTGCCATAGCCGGACTGGTGAAAAAAGGGGGTCGACTTTGCTTCAAAATGTGGTAAGTTAGAGTTTAATTCAAGGACGTAACCGACCTCAATGCAATGCCCATGGAATCCAATGTACCCAATTAAGAAAAAAACTATCTACAGATGTTTTATTTGGCTTAGATATGGTGTTACAGGTTCGATTCGGTGGCTGAAATACGTCAGAGCACCCCACATTGCGTAATTCTTCAGGTACCAATTGCTGGCGATCTAGTCTACATACATGAGTTGCAGCTTCGCTTCAGCAGTGGGGTTTGGCAGCTTTGACAGTACAGTTAGTAGAGACTATCTATTTTCCGTGTACACAGCGCTTGCAATGCAGATCTAAAATCTATTATAAAATACCAATCTGCAAGCACTAAGCTTTCAGACGTGCCTGAAAACTGCTGCCAATTACATAGATCTGCTCAGGCACAGCCATGGATCGGTTGTCTTATTCCAGTGCCGATATATTGCCACAGACATTTCAAGGAATAAGACAGTACCTAATTCGACTCCGAAGGATGGACTTAGTACAGAATGGATATAGAAGATTTCTATGACAAGGGGGAGTAGGAATCTGAAGTAGCCTTAT